>CAUYQU010007217.1:0-73374 GCA_963574635.1 Cheracebus regulus | reverse complement strand
GAGAGGATGTGGAGAAATAGGAACACTTTTACACTGTTGGTGGGAGTGTAAACTAGTTCAACCATTGTGGAAGACAGTGTGGTGATTCCTCAAGGACCTAGAAATAGAAATTCCATTTGACCCAGCAATCCCATTACTGGGTATATAGCCAAAGGATTATAAATCATTCTACTATAAGGACACATGCAAACAAATGTTAATTGCAGCACTGTTTACAATAGCAAAGACTTGGAACCAACCCAAACGCCCATCAATGATAGACTGGACCGGGACAATGTGGCACATATACACCATGGAATACTATGCAGCCATAAAAAACGATGAGTTCGTGTCCTTTGCAGGGATATGAATGAACCTGGAAACCATCATTCTCAGCAAACTGACACAAGAATGGAAAATCAAACACCGCATGTTCTCACTCATAGGCGGGTGTTGAACACTGAGAACACATGGACACAGGGAGGAAAGCGTCACATACTGGGGTTGGTCAGGGGGAAATGGGGGAGGGACAGCGGGAGGTAGAGAGTTGGGGAGCAATAGCATGGGGAGAAATGCCAGATACAGGTGATGGGGAGGAAGGCAGCAAATCACACTGCCATGTGTGTACCCATGCAACAATCTTGCATGTTCTTCACATGTACCCTAAAACCTAAAATGCAATCAAAAAAATAAATAACTGGCCCCTTCTCAACATTCAAGTGTCAGTTGAACTAGCAACACCTCAGAAAGGGCTGCCCTGACCAACTTAGGTAACTTCTTTTCCCCATTTTCCTATTGTTCTCCATCCCATTATATTCTAATACTGTATTATAACTTAATTTTGTATTTATTTTATTTTCATCATAGAACTTGTCGCTATCTGATGTTATCCCATTTATTATTATTGTTATTGTTATTATTTGTTTCTTTTAACAAGAGGAATATATACTTCATGAGATTTTTTTTTTTTTTTTTTAGATAGAGTGTTGCTCTATCCCGCAGGCTGGAATGCAGTGGCGCAATCTCAGCTCACTGCAACCTCCACCTCCTGGGTTCAAGCGATTCTCATGCCTCAGCTGCCCAAGTAGCTGGGATTACAGGCATGCACCACCACGCCCAACTAATTTTTTTTTTGTATTTTCAGTAGAGACAAATTTTTACCATGTTGGCCAAGCTGGTCTCAAACTCCTCACCTCAAGTGATCTACCCGCCTTGGCTTCCTAAAGGGCTGGAATTACAAGCGTGAGCCACCGTGCCTGGCCTGTTTATCTTTAATGCCTGACACATTTTCAGTCTTAGGATAAACAGTCAATATGTATTTGTTGAAAGCAAAGTTAAACGAATGGGATTTGTCAATGGATTCTTAGGTATGACATCAAAAGCACAAGCAAGAGCAACAATGAGAAACAAACAAATTGTACTTCATCAATATTAAAAACATTTGTACACCAAAGCACAGTATCAAGAAAGTCAAGAGAAAATCTATAGAATGAAAGAAGATATTTCGAATCATACATCTGTAAGAGTTCAGTATCCAAAACGTACAAACTACAACTCAACAACAAAAGGACAAACAACCCAAGTTTTAAAAATGGGCAAAGGATTTGAATAAACATTTCTCCCAGTAAGATATACAAATGGCCAACAGGCACATGGAAAGATGCTCATCACCACCCATCATAAGGAAAATACAAAACTACAGTGAGATGCCATTTCATACCCACTAGGACAAACAGGACTACCGCATGACCTTGCAATTCCACTTCCAGGTATATACCCAAGAGAGTTGAAAATAGGGACTAAAATAGATGCTTCTACACTAACGTCCATGGTAACTTTATTTGCAGTAGCCAAAAGTGAAAAAGACTTATCAACAGATGGATCGATACACAAAATGTAGTATATCTGTATAAAGGCATAATATTCAGTCATAAGAAGGAAAGAAGTTTTGATTCATGCTACGACATAAATGAACTTTGAGGACATCATGCTAAATGAAATAAGCCAACTCATAGTACAATATTGTAAGATCCAACTAATATGAAACATCTACAATAGTCAACTTCATAGAAACAGTATATTTAGAGGGGCTGGGATCAGGGGAACAATAAAGTTATAGCTTGATGGTTACAGAGTTTGTTTGGGGCAATGAAAAAGTTTTAGAAATAGTGGTGATGATGGTATAATGTTGTGAATGTAATTAATACCACTGAATTGTACACTTACAGATGGCTAAAATGGCAAATTTTAAGTTATATATAATCTGCCTCAAAAAGTTTTTAAAAATTCAAATAAATGAACGATTTACAATACCAGTCTGTTATCTTCTCCCAGACTAGATTATTTATTACCAATAATTGAAATAACTGATGTTATATTTAAGCAGCCTTTTTTCCAACTTGGATTGTATTCCTAATATGTTTTGAGGTATATCAATATGATTCTTGTATAACATTTGTGCTGAATGAATGAATACGTGACCTTAAAAAAAATTTTTTTTTAATCATCCAGACATGGTGGCTCACACTTGTAATCCCAGCACTTTTGGAGGCCAAGACGGTGGATCACTTGAGGTCAGGAGTCCAATACCAGGCTAGCCAAAGCAGTAAAATCCCATCTCTACTAAAAATACAAAATTAGCTGGGCATGGTGATGGGTGCCTATAATCCCAGCTACTTGGGAGGCTGAGGCAGGCGAATCACTTGAACCCGGGAGGTGGAGGTTGCAGTGTGCTGAGATCACACACTGCTCTCCAGTCTGGGTGACAGAGCAGGACTCTGTCTCAAAAAAAAAAAAAAATCAATCATAACATAAATCTAGCAATGCATTTATCACTTAGTATCTGCCAAGACCAGGAAATACAAAGAGAGTAAAATATAGAAAATTCATTGCTCTAAATGTTTTCTCCCTAGTAAGGAAAATCATATATATCCTTGAAGAAAATTGTTGTGAAAATGAAAATGCCTCCAGGTTGAGAACTGTTTTTTTTTTTTTTTTTTTTTTTTTGAGACACGGACTCACTTTGTTGCCCAGGCTGGAGTGTAATGGCATGATTGCAACTCACTGCAACCTCTGCTTCCTGCGTTGAAGTGATTCTCCCACCTCAGACTCCGAAGTAGCTGAGATTGCAGTAATGTACCACCACACAGGGCTAATTTTTGGTATTTTTCGGCAGAGATAGGGTTTCACCATATTGGCCAGGCTAGTCTCAAACCCCTGATCTCAAGTGATCTGCCCACCTCCGCCTCCTAAAGTACTAGGATTACAGGTGTGAGCCACCACGCCTGGCCCAGGTTGGAAACTTTTGATGCTGTATATGTTCTTGATTGGAAGCAAGCTTTAAAATTATGTCTTACAGGAAGACTTCTCTCAAGCATGGGCTAGGTTAAGTTTCCTGTCAAAGGTTTGTGTGCCCATCACAGCTTATGCTTTTTCGATAATGTTCCTTCAAATTGGTGTCCCTAGCATAGTATGTGGAACATGGTAGATTCTCAATAAAAACATATTAAAGCCCAACACAATGGCTCACCCCTGTAATCCCAGCATTTCAGGAGGCTGAAGCAGATGGATCACTTGAGCGCACAAGTTTGAGATCAGCCTGGGCAACATGGTGAGATCTTCTCTCTGCTAAAAATACAAAAAATTAGCCAGGTGTAATGGCACACACCTGCAGTCCCAGTTACTTGGGAGGCTGATGTGGGAGGATTGCTTGAGCCTGGGAGGCAGAAGTTGCAGTAAACTGAGGTTGTGACACTGCAGCCCAGCCTGGGTGACAGAGTAAGACTTTTTCTCAACAAACGAACCAACCAACAAACCAACAAACAAAAGTATTCGGGAATGCAAGCCATAAACGTAGTCAGAGGATCCTAACTCTTCTAGGGCATCATGACAAATCATAGAAATTTAACTTCATCTAGAACATCAAACTCCCTTGCTAAATTGTCAAATTAGAGCGGGCATTTTTTCCCCATCTTTCATAGATATTCTCAGCCACATAGTTTTTTAAGCTCAAAATCTTCAAAACAGCATGTATTTATTTCAGTTACTGTGGAGAAAAAAAATGTCCGATACAATTTATTCAAGGTTCCATTAAGAAACCCTATTAAACTATTTTCCTCCAAACATATGCAGTCTTGGAGAGTATGGCTGTGTGTGCTTGTATGTCTGTGTAAGGTACACGTGTCTTTGAGACATGTATCATTTCTATCCTGAAATGCTCCAGTTGGATTTTTCACAGAACTGAAGCACATGTTGCAGAGGATGAATGGCATTTAGAGGGATGGGGGAGGCAGAATCATTCTGAGAGCTACCGGGACTGAAGATTTCAGAAAGCCTGATGGAGTCAGCCTGGCTCTGACTATAAAGCCTCCTCCTCCTCTTCAGATCCCAGGGGGCTCTTTTTCTGCAACTGTAGGCATCTTAATCTCTTTGAGCCTCGAGTCTTTGTTATAAAGGTAGAATCGTTTGATCTGAATAATTTGATCATAGTAAGGGTTAAAGAAGGTGATGAGTAAAGTCTCTCACGATTTCGGGTGGTTAATTAAGCCATTCTCACCACCACCACCACCATTTTCTTTCTGATAAAGTAAATGAAGAAAGGCATATGACACAATAGGGACTAACCCCTATAAACCAGGCCCCCACCCTGTGCCCCACCATGGAGCCTAAGCTCTGTGATCTGCTGGATGCCCGGATCTGGGGACAGCCACAGAAGAAAGAAATGTGATCCATTTCTGAGGACCCAGGTCCCTGAGTTAGGTATATATTCGGTTCACAAACTATCAACAGAATTTCCGGTCATATCCACATACTTAACAGTGGGATACTTCTCAACTGCCCACTGGCACAATCAATTTTAAAATTTACTTTGAAAAAAGAACAACAGAGATTTTCTACCAAGCCCCTCTGCGTTTGAATTCTGCCCTAGGGATTTTTGTTTTGTCTGGTTTTTCATTTAGGTGGACTTGCTCAGGGAAGTTTTGTGTGGTTAGAAAGAGCCTGACTTCTGTAACTATCTGAGTGAATATAAATTACACTAGTTTACAAGACGCTTGGACTTTCCAAATGAGAGAGGAATGGCTTGTGCAATGCTTGGTACTAGTTACCAAGGCTTCTGTTCTTTCATTCTCCAGAAAGAATTAGGTAGTTCCAGATTTGTCAGAGAATCATTTATTTTTATGAAAGACATGTATAAAGCTTGCACCAAAACAAGTAGTAATAAAAGTGCAGGGTTCTGCCTCTTGCAAGGAAATTTCTCAGATGGCCAGGATGGATTTCAGCCAATCAAGGATAATACTGTTAAACTAGACCTCCGGCTAGGCATGAGAGAGTCTCCATTTCCCATTTTCTATGGCAGAAAATATAAACCAGTTTCCACTGGCAGTACTGGAGATGATTTTCACAAGTGCATGAACAAAGTAACAATGAAATCTCAGGGATTGAATGTAATTGAAAAGGGGACTCACTTTATTTGCTGATTACATCAAGGGGAAGTTCTGCTTTGGCTCAGCCCCAGTGTATCTTTAATTCTTCTCTGTTAAAAAGGGAGATTAACAAGCATTAAGGAGAGAACAGGCTTCAGGCTAGAGCCTTTGGCAGGAGACAGTATCCAATTAGAAGGTAATTGGGAAAAAAATACAGTGAAAATAATAAAATGTTTTAAAATTCTTATTGTGGCAAATGATATAAAGATTCCTTTTTATGTATTTCTATTTGGGAAAAAGTGAGCTGGCTTAAGGACAAATATTATGGAAATATTAATACACATGTTCTTTTGGATATCACCTGGAAGATTCTGACACATCAGGGGTTCTGTCTATAACTATAACTTACATTTTGCTCCTTTACTTCCAGCCTGAAGATAAAAGTACAAACATGGGGAATTTTGAATTTCTTGAAAATTCTACAGGGAATAGAATAATGGCCCCTTGGCTATTTCTTTCATGTTTATGGTCATGGCCTGTTTTAACTAGATAATCTCTAAGATCCCTTCAAGCTGTAGCTGCTCAGTTTTTAGATTAGACTGTTGGGGCTCAAAGAGATAATGGAATTTGCCCAAATTCATAGGACGAGGAAGTGGCAGACCCAATACAAGGACCTGTGGCTCCCTGTTCTCCATCTGCCGAGAGAAGCTAAGAAGGTTGGGGCAATATTCCACTCTTCCCCAATTCCAAATGTGCTTTTCTCCTGCCAAAACTAGCCTGTAGGTATTGGCCAATTGGGACAAGAGGGGCCTCAGCTTGCCAACTTCAAGGCCAAGACCATCTGGTGTGTGAGAAAGACATGTGTGCTGATGACCTCAGGGATAAGATGACACCAGCCCCAAAACCCCTGGAGATCCTGCAGTTCGTCCATCCAAAGAGCCCAGTGATGGTCTCTTCCTTCCTATGACATAGGAGACTACCCTGTGTTTATGGTTCCCACAGCCCAGTCCCAGGGTGGGCCTTCTGTGACTGCTTCCCAGCCCCACCCTGTCTAAACATGCAGCCCCTACTGAGCTCTCTCCCATCCCAGCAGAACTTTGCTAAACCCTACTGCTGATAAAAGCCAAAAGCCATTTAACAAATGCCAGAGATGTCTGTGTCATTTTGTTTATTAGATTTGGTCTCATTTATAGTTAAAAGTCTACTTATTTTTAACAAATTTTTTATTACAAAATTGGCATAGGAAAATTACTTTCTAGACTCACTTATCCAATAAGTCATCTTCCCATTTACAGTGGCATGCATGATACTACTGAGTCGTGAATGGTGCATTCATTTAAAGACCAAAACCTACAAAGAATGCATTAGCCCACAATTTTACTCACAGGGCTTTTCTTTTTTTCATTTTGTAATCAGGACATCTGGAAATTCTATAAAATCAAGTGCTTTGATATCAATACAGGAAAAGCACCTTTGTTTATTTAACACACAAGCAAAACACATCCACAGATTTATCAAGAGATTTCTGCTAGAATGATACCTGAGCTGAGATAATGAATCTTTTGGAAACTCATGTTAAAGATATTCCCTTAAGCACCAGAATTTACTCTCAGCAGTCTTGATAGACAATCCCAAATGTAACAAACAAATCATAGGGATGCAGGACTGGGAAGACCGATTTACAAAAGGACAGGGGTAATCGTGTTCCTCTCTGTCTTGCTCTGTCCTAAAATGTGGCTTTCACCTGCTGTTTCATTCTTCAGTGAGAACTCCAAGTGAAAGTGCCTGTACCGAATGAAAAATCACACTGTGCTATCAGCAACCAGTTCAGAATCAGTTCCTAAGCACACGTGGTGCTCAAGCAAGGAGGACTTGACATTCAAGCACAGGACGAGAACAGCAAAGCAATCAAGAGCACTGCTGGGAGGTCAGACTGCCCTCACTGGGGAATTCTGGCTCCATTACCAGCTAGTTCCAAGGCTTCAGGCATATAGCTTCACCTCTTCAAGGCTCCATTCTCTTATCTTCAAAAGGGAGATTATAACGAGTTCTTCCTTGCAGGTTGTGGAAAGATCATATAATACCTTTAGAATGTGCCTGGCATTACGTTTTTATGGTTTTGATATGCATGTGCCAACAGTAATGAAAAACTGCTAGCAGCCTTTGTGCATGGTGGAGACTCCTCACCCCAAGGTGAAAAAACACGATCCTAAATTCTCTCTCTTGCCTCCTGCTGTATTTAAAATAGAAAAAGTAGAATTCTCATTCCAGCTCACCTCAGGTAAATTACTTCCTCTCTGTATTTATTGGGACTTTTTTGGTTCTATGTGGCAAAAACCCTACTCACACCATTAGACACAGAATGCAGTTTATCAGATCATGCAATTGGGAAGTTCAGGTACCACCTTCAGGCACTTTTGGATATAGAGATTGTAAATGACAACTCTGATGACCTCCTGTTTTCTGATGCGTTATCCTCACTCTTAGTTTTCTCTAATTAATGGTTTTGTTTCTATTGTGTCTTGTTTTATTGTCTATTGCACACAAGTCTCTTTTGCATGTTCCCATATCTCTGATCATGTCTTCCAATTCTGTTTCCCAAAAGGTAAATTTTTTTTTCTTTCAGCTCTAGATGAACAAAGTCCTAGAATAGAATTTGAATGACCCAGCTTGGGGCTTGGAATTAAATACTGGGCTAATGGACATGATTGGAGAAATGTGGTTATGATTGTGTGGGTCTACATTATATACCCAACCATCTCTCAGTAGACTGACATTAAACAGCATGGAGTATATCCACAGAAGAAAGAGGGGTGTTCAAAAAAATGAGAATAGTTGTACACTCTCAGAGAATCAATTTCCCTATGTTGAAGGGTTTATGCCGAGATATAAGTGGTTCTTGACAAAGCAACATGCTGGAATCTCAAGAAGAAAATGGAACGTAATTTTCACACTCTTCTGTATTTCATCAATTTTATTGTGCTTTATAACCCAAGAATTTGATATTCTCCTCAGTGAAGACTTTGCTAGCTATTTGTTTTGCTTTTGGCTTTGAGACCCACTGAAGATCTTCAAAAATGCTTTCAATCTGAAAATTGAACATGATAAGATTGTTGTGAGGAAAGAAAACAATAGCTCTTACTGGTGTGGTTCTTTTCTCTGGACCATAGGTTCAAATGCCCACCCTTACTCAATATTCACATCCCAAAGGAACAGGAAACAGACCTCCAACGAGTAGTTTGTGGTCTTATTTTCAACCCTAATCCCTCTCCATTCCTTGTCCTCCAGAGTACTTTAAGTGAAGGAAATGCAGAGAAGAGGAAATCATATAGTCAGCTATCTCCAAGAGACAAACTTAAGATGAATTCTGGGATGTAATACTTTTAGGCTATTTGAGCCTAAAAGTCATGTTGCTTATCTGAGCCCCTCCTGTAAAACAGGATAGGGTTAACTTTTGATAAGATTAAATGAAACACTGGGAAGGATACTTTCTGCTTCCAGATAAAATAAATTAACAAAGATTACCCTTGTTAACCCTTGAAACACCTGAAACAAACTAACAAACAAAAAGAGACAATATATAGAGAAAAATGGTTTTCAGAACTCTGTGCATCAAAACTGCAAAAGAATGATCCCTGATGGGGAAAGATGATAATAGGACTGCAATGGCCCCAGCTTACATCTTTGAAAGGGCGTGGGCAGTCTGTGGAGCAGGGAAGGGGGTCTCAGATGGAACCTGTCAGACTCTGAGTTGAATAATTGAGCTGAATAACCAAGGAAACCAAGGTGGCTGGAGTATGCAGGGCAGAGTCTTGGAAAGGGAAGAGCTGCACTTGGAGAAAGCTCCAAAGATCATGAGATGGTCCTGCTTGAATATTCAACAGAGTACTACTCAGTATGGGCATCTTAAGAAATGATTCCCAATAAAGGAAAGAATCATCCAAAACATCAAAGGGAAGATAGTCTGGTACTCACACAGGTCCAGAAATAATGTCTTTTACCCCAGCTATAACCTGTACTTCTTAGGAAATTGGGTAGAGCCCTCAATAAGCGCTTGCCTCTAGCATAGGAAATAATAAGCCCAAGACTGAGCACTGCTCTAGGCATGCCTAGGAAATAAATAATACATACAAAGACCAAAAAATGATAAAAAATTTTTCCAGGCAACTCAACTGCATCACAGAAAAATCTCAAGAATAGTTAGAGGAATACAAAAATATTCATTACACAATAAGGTGAATTCACAATGACTAGTGAATTCACAATGACACATGACCAGGCATGTAATGAAACCAGGAAACATAACCCAAACTGAGAGTAATTAATGCACTGAAAGTGACCGAGAACAGACATGGATGTTAGAATTAGAAGACAATGACGTGAAAATGGTAGTTACAACTATACTCCAAATGTTCGTAAGTTGTGACAAAATACTTTGACTCAAAAAGACAAAAGATATTTTTGTAAAAAAAGATTCCCATTCCACATCTAGAAATCAACTCTATAATATCTAAGATGAAAAATACATTGGATGAGATTATTTCCAGATTAGACACTGTAGGATAAAAGATTTGTAAACTTGGAACTATGGCAAAAGAAACTACTCAAAATAAAATTCAGAGAGAAAAAAGAGTTTCAGTGAACGAAAGGACAACTAGAAGCAGTCAAATATATATGTAACTGGATCCTGTGAAGGAGAGGGTAGGTACAGGCAGAAATAATGTTTGAAAAAATTGTGGTCAATTGTTTTGTAAAATATAATGAAAGCTGTTAGATACTTATAGACCCAAGAAAGTCAATGTCTCCCTGGTACAAGAGACACAGAGAAAACTATAGAAAGCTACCTCACAATCAAAATCAGCTCAAAAGTATCAAACTCATAATAAACACCTGCTTAAAATCAGCGATAAAGAGAAAATTTTACAATCAGTCAGAGGGGTAAAAAGACAAGTTATGTCCAGGAAAACTAAACTAAGGGTAAAGGAAGATTTCTTATCAGAAACAACTCAAGTAAAAGAAACAGTGGAGCAATATCTTTTAAAAACTGAAACAAAAATTAAAAACTAGCAACCTAAAAGATACCCAGTAAACTATCTTTCAAAAAGTGAAGATTAAATAAATACATCTTCAGACATACAAAAGCTGAAAATATTAATCACCAGCACAGATAAAACCAGTAAGTGTTAAAGAAAATCCTTCAGGAAGAAAGAAAATGATATCAGATGAAATGGAGAGCATCATAAATCATAGCTTAATGAGCACATTTATAATATTTTTAAATTATTTAAACTGTCTGGACACAGTGTCTTATGCCCCTACTCCCATTACTTTGGGAGACTGAGGTGGGAGGATCACTTGAGGTCACGAGTTCAAATCCAGCCTGGCCAATATAGTGGAAACCCATCTTTATTAAAAATACAAAAATGAGCCGGGTTTGGTGGTGGGTGCCTGTAGTCCCAGCTACTCAGGAGGCTGAGGCGGGAAAATTGCTTGAGCCCAGGAGGTGGAGGTTGCAATGAGCCAAAGTTGCACCATTGCACTCCAGCCTGGGCAACAGAGTATGAGACTCTGTCTCAAAAAAAAAAAAAAAAAAAAAATTAATTCAAAACAAGGCAGAAAAAGAGGATAAAGGAAAGAATAGATGAAACAAAAAGAAAAATGACAAGATGGAAAACTTTAAACCTAACAATATCAATAAGTGTAAATGGTCTAAATAACTTACATATATAAGTGTAAATGGTCTAAATAACTTACATTTATAAGTGTAAATGGTCGAAATCTCTCAATTAAACAGCATAAATTGTCAGACTGAATCAAAAAACAAGATTAACTATATGCTACCTTCAGTAAAACACATTTAATGTAGATATGTAAGATATATATCATGCTAATACTAGTCAAAAGAAAGCTGGAATGGCTATATACATATCAAAGTAGATGTAGGACATGGAAAATTACCAGGAAAAAAAGATAATTACATAATATAAGGATAAATCCATCAAGAGGACATAATCCTAAATGTTTGTGTACCAAATAACACAGTATCAGAATACATGAAACAAAAACTGATATAACTGTATGGGAAAATGGACAAATCAAAAATCGTTGCAGGATATTTTGATATCACTCTTTCAATAATTTATAGAACAAAAAGAACATCAGACTATGAAAGATTTGACAACACTATTAACAAATTTGTTCTGATTGACATGTATAGACTCTCCACTACCAAACTCAGAACACACATTCCTTTCAAGAGTACACAGAACATTACCAATATAGGCTATATTGTGGGTGATAAAACAAATCTCAACATATCTAAAAGACTCAGTCATATAAAGTATATTCCTTTTCTGCAGTTGAATCAAAACAAAGTAAGTACATTCCTTGCTCACAATGGAATTAAATCAGAAATTAAGTATATTATTTGATCACAATATAATTAAATTATAATCAATGACAGAAAAATATCTGGAAAAATCTCAAAATCTTTGAAAACTAAATAACATACTTATAAAAAACCCATTAGTCAACAAAGAAACTGAAACAGAAATTAGAAAGTATTTTGAACTGAATTAATATGAAAATCAACATTCAAAATTCTGTGGAATACTGCTAAAGCAGCTCTTAGGAAAAAAATTGCAGTGCTAAGTACCTATATGATTAAAAAGACAAAACAAAACAAAAAACAACTCATATCAATAACTCAGCTTCCACCATAACAAACTAGAAAAGGGAAGTGTAATTTAAAAAAAGAAACGTGAGTAGCATATAAAATATAACAAAGATCAAAGTGAAAAAAAATGAAATAGAAAAAAATAGAGAAAATAAATTATATCAAAAACTGCTTTTTCGAGATCAACTTAGATTGGTTCTAAGAAACACCATCTTACCTACACACACACACACACACCCCATAATATCCAGGAAGGAGAAGCATAACATTTACTAGAGAATCTGCAGATCTTAAGAGTATAGTAGGGTAAAAATCTGAATGACTTAATGACTATAAATTTGACAACTTTTAATAAAATTGACAGATTTTGAAGATACAACTTATCAAATTTCACTCAAGAAGATATAGTTGGGCACGGTGGCTCACACCTATAATCCCAGCACTTTGGGAGGCCGAGGTGGGCAGATCACCTGATGTCAGGAGTTCCAGACCAGCCTGGCCAACATGGTGAAACCTCATCTCTACTAAAAATACAAAAATTAGCTGGGTGTGGTGGTACATGCCTGTAATCCCAGTCATTCGGGAGGCTGAGGCAAGAGATTCACTTGAGCCCGGGAGATGGAGGTTGCTGTGAGCCGAGATTATGCCACTGCGTTCCAGCCTGGGCGACAGAGCAAGACTCCGTCTCAAAAACAAACAACAACAAACAACAACAACAAAGAAGACATAGACAACCTGAATAGCCCTGTGTTTGTTAAAGAAACTGAATTCTTAAATTTTTGCAAAAAATAAGGCTCCACTGCATAATTAATAACTTCTCTGGTGAATTCTATAAAACATTTAGGAATAAGGAATAATAATCCTACACAAATCCTTCCAGTAAATTGAAGAGGAAATACTTTCCAACTGAGGCCAGTGTTACCTTTATATCAAAAAACAGAAAGATAATACAAGAAAATAAAATTACAGACCAGTATCTTTCTTATATGAGTTTAATTTGTTAGCATCTTATTTGAACTATTGTATCTAACAATATATATAAAGGATAATATGTCAAGTGGAGTTTATCCAAAAAATGCAATCCAAGAATGAAAACGAATCAGTATAATTCACCATACTAAAACTAAAATAGGAAAACCATAAGATCAACTCAATGGATAGAGGAAAAGCATTTTTTTAAAATAAAATATCCATTTTCTGAAAAAAACTCTCAAAAAATTAGAAATAGAAGATAACTAGAAATAGAAGGTAACGTTCTCAACTTCATAAAGTGCATATATGAAGAAACTTACAGTTAACACTGGACTTAATGATGAAAGACCAGATAGCTTTTCCTTAGGATTAGAGACACAGAACAAGATTCTGCTTTTCACCATTTGTATTAGCATTTTACTGGAGGTCCTGACCAGTGCAATCAGAGGCAAAATGAAACAAAACAGAAACAAAAGGCATTTAGTTCAGAAAAAAAGAGAAGTACAATGTTTTAATTTACAGATAACATAATTGCCTATGTAAAAATGCCAATAGAATCTACAAAAAATAAAAAGCCAATAGAGATAATGAGTTTAAAAAGTGTATAAGAAATAAAAGTCATTTCTGGGCATAACAGCTAGATGATCAGTTGCCATTTAGCAGGGCAAACTGGAAAGAAGCAAAGTTTCAGCAGAGACTGTTACCACTGAGGCTTTATAGATCACAAGATGTGTCAGTGAAGTGGAAATTAAACCCATCTTCCAGGATGAGAGATAGTAAATCATACTCAACAACTAAAAACATAATTTCTAATTTTTCTCCTACCAGAAACTACTTATCTTAGTCTATAAGTGCTGTTATAACAACATACCTGAGACTAGGTAATTTATGAAGGACAGAAATTTATTTCTCACAGTTTTGCAGTCTGGGAAGTCCAAGATAAGGCACCTGTCAGTTTGGTGTCTGGTGAGGGCTGCTCTCCACTTCCAAGATGGTGCCTCGATGATGTATCCTCTGGAAGAAAGGAAGGCCATGTCCTCACATGGTAAAGGTGGAGGAGCAAGACAGCCATGCTGTGTCAATCAAGCCTCTTTCACAAGGTCTTTAATCCCATTCTCAATGGAGGAGTCCTTATGGCCTAATAACCTCTTAAGGGCCCTACCTTTTAACACTACATTGGCCTCCAAGTTTCAGCACTTCAATTTTTTAATTTAATTTAATTTAATTTTGAGATTGAGACTCACTCTGTCACCCAGGCTGAAGTGCAGTGGCATGATCTTGGCTCACTGCAACCTCTGCCTCCAAGATTCAAGCGATTCTCATGCCTCAGCCTCCCAGGTAGCTGGGATTACATGTGTGTGCCACCATGCCCAGTTAATTTTTGTATTTTTAGGAAAGACAGGGTTTTACCATGTTAGCCAGGCTGGTCTTGAGCTCCTGACCTCAAGTGCTCTGCCTGCCTCAGCTTCCCAAAGTGCTGGGATTACAGTGTGAGCCACCGCTCCGGGCCAGCACCTGAATTTTAGAGGGGAAACCATAGCACTAGTCTTCTCTCTCTCTCTATTTTTCATCTCAGTTGATAGTTCCACCCTTTGCTCATTTGCTTCAGCTGGAAACCCAAAAGTCATTCTGATTTCTGTACTTTCCTCTTTCTCCCCACATCCAGTTCATCAACAGGTTTACTCCCCAAACCTACTCAAATCTACCCACTCCACTCCACCTTCAAAGCCACCCTTGTCCCGGCTGGCACCGTCTCTTACACTGACTGTTTCAACAGTCTTCCTACTTGTCTTGCTGTTTCCACACGTCCCCCTTATCACTGCCCCCACCCCCAGAGTTATCTAGGTACCAGCCAGAGTGATCTGTATAAAACCGAAACTGGATTCTATCTGAAGTGTAATAGAAAGCCTACCTTACTTAACTCACCCTATACCACCCCCATTGGTTAGCTATGTTTTAGCTATATTGGCCTTCTAAAAGTTCCCTTGGTCATGATAAGCTCTTTCCCACCACAGGGCATTTGCACATGCCTGGAATCACTCTTCTCTCACTCTGTATGGTAACACCTTCATCCTGTAAGTTTCCTTACAAATCTCCTTTGTGACACCTCTCCTAAGTCATCTTTGTAATGCAGGTTCTTGCTTCTTGACTAAATGGGTATAACAAAGCTACCCAAAATTCAGAGGCTCACTCAGAATAGAAATCTATTTCTTCCTCGTGAAACATTCCATAAGCAGCCAGGCAGTCGGAAGCAGTAACTAAGCCTTGCTGAAGCTCCTCCTGTTTCTTGTGTTGTGATTCTTTACCACTGTCTTTGTTTGTTTGGGCAGCCACACCAAAGTACCATAGATAGGGAGGATTATAACAGGTTATTGCTCTCAGTTTTGGGGGCTGCAAGCCTAAGACCAGGGTGCCAGCAAATTCTGTATCTGTTGAGGACCTGCTTTCTGGTTGATAGACGGCTGTCTTTTTGCTGTGTCCTCACTAGTTCCATTCACAAGGGTTTGCACTTCATGACCTAATCACTTTCTAAAGGCCCCACATTCAAACACCATCAAATTGGTGATTAGTTTCCAACATACTGACTGAGGGAGGACAGAAAGATTCCTTCTACAGCACCTATCCACACAGTGTTAACCCCATTCACAAGGTTGAAGCTGGCTTCCCCGTGCATGGCAAGGGGAGAAAAGGAAAAAAACTTCCCCTAAAGGACATGGCTTAAAAAATATACACATTATCTCCGCTTATATGCCATTGGCTAGAACTGAGTCACAGGGCCAAACCTGGCTGCAAGCATGCCTCTAAGCATAGTTGCTAACCTCAGGGAAGATTACTGCTAAAGGAAAAAGGAGCATGTATTTTGTGGGGTGATTACCAATATCTGTCAAACTGTCCTATGCCTATTCATTCTCTACCCAGAACTCTCTGTTTATCGGACCAATTAGCAAATGTATGGCTGCCCACAAGACTTCAAGCTCCAGAAGAAAAGAGAACAAGTCAGTCTGGTGCATCTCCACGCTAACACCTGGGACTTTCATTTGTTCCTTTCTGTTTCATTTTTTAATTCTCTTTCAGTTTTATACTGCTCCTATACATTCTTTTAAAAACAGCTTTATTGATGTACCATTCACAAAGCATACAATTTGCCTATTTAAATGTTCAATTTGACGTTTTAATACATTTGTAGGATTATACCACTATTATTTCCACACTCTAATTTTATAATTTTTTTTCCATAGAAGAAACTCCATACCTATTAGCTGTCATCATACATTCCCAAGGTAAAGCCTCCTCCTGAAGATTTTTCTAAATATATATTCCTACCTGGTGGACTTTATCACTTTGCCCTGGTGCCCAGAATAAACAAATAAAATTCTACCATCTGGCAGGTAGTAATTATCTCATTTTGCATTGCCTCCACCACAGACATCTGTGAAGGGTAGAATTATAGATCCCACATTGCAGAAAAGAATACTCAAGTCTGGCTCCCTCCCCACTAAGTTGACAATTTTGAGAACTGTTAACCTACTTGCTCAATATGGATCTGTCAGAGTCCTCAGCTTCTGCTAAACAAATAAAATGCATATCCATATCTCTCAGAAAATGGTGTCTTCATGGGGCTTCTTTTGGCCTGGGCGCACAACCTGTTATATAAACAGTATTGGTTTTTAAAGTGAATCATTACAACCTGCTGTCTGATCTGCCTACCAGCCACTTTCATATCAAGTTTATGAACGCGATTGTGCCATCGCGTTCCCTAGTGACATAAATATCCACACCAACACTCAAAATAACTGGACATCTTCACAGACAAGAATTTTTCTGTTCCTTAAACTGTTTCCCAGCTTGCTGTCATGGTTGGCAAAGTGCCTCTGTTGAATCACTTGATATTCTGACTTCTTATGGTGAACTCCACAAACCCCCAGAAGGACAGATACTCTTTTCTAACTGTGCAGGTTCTGGGTACATGGAAACTTGAGAACATTCAGGGTGCTGTTTTCTCATAGAAGGCCCTCACAGTTTGCATCTACTTGCTTTCTTTTAATATAACCATTTAATGTATCCAAATGAAAATTAAAATTGTCTAAAGTATCTATCTCACAGCTTCTGGTCCTTGCCACAAGCCACAAAGTTGCAAACTGTTGTTGTCTGCACTTTCTCTCTTTCCAACTAGTTACCTTTTTAAAAGAACAATGGTTTCTTTCCAGACACCTTGCAGGGAAAGATGGCAGAAGCCAGGTAAAGTTGGCAAGGGTAGGGGCTGTCCCTGGAGGCTCAGGTTGAGAGGCAGGATGGTGAGAGAACCTGGGAGGGGGGCTGTGCAGCCTCGCTCCACTCCTGTAGACTTTGATGTTTTGAAGGCATGTGGAAGGCAGCCAGAGAAATTCAGATACACTTACCCAGTAATTGATCATTCAGCTGTATCTCAGAAAGACACAGCTTGGCCCAGGCTGACAGCCATTGTTTCCTTTTGCTGCCTTTTAGGGTGTGAGCCAAGGAAATGTGGGGCAGAGATTCAGCCTTAGGGGGACCGGAGGTAAGAAGTCATCCAGCCCAGGAAGCCTGTTGTTCAAATATTTGCCAACTTCTTTTGTACTTCTAGTCTGAGATGGGTAGTGGGGAGAAATAGAACCCGATAAAGAGCAAAAGAGCCATTGATAACTGAGTGGAAAGAAGGGAAAATGAGTGCAGACTCTACGGACAAACAGAATTATTGTAGGTTTAATGATTTTTCAATTCTTTGTAGGGTGAGTCATATGAATATACCATAGTTCAGTGTGTACACAAGCATTTTAAGATAATAAATATTAATCTGATCGACCATGCATTTGTTCCTCTGCATGTTGACTTTTACTTAATTTTTCTATATACCACTGGAAAAGCTTACGAAATATTATGCCTCTGATCCTCTCAATGCAATTTTCTTGTTATTTTTTGATAGATGAACAAATGTTCATGATAATTTCTGAGTAATTACTTCTGTTGTTTTTCATAAGCATGATGGGCTAACACTCAGGCTAGGAAAGAAAATTTAATGACCTGTTAGGACAGTGATTTTAACTTGGTGCATATGTGCATTGGGGGAAGGGTAGAATAAGAAGGTATATATCAGACTTTTGCAGGGGAAATTCATGCATACACTTTAAAAAGATTATGAAATTATCCTACTACTTAGATTTAATGTGATTTAAACAGTTTGATATATTTGGAAATTTCAAGGGAGTGAGCCAACTTCTTTTCAAAGTACAGACAGGTAAACTGATGTCCAGAGTGATTTGCATAAGGCCACTCAGCTAGTGAAAGTGGCAGATGTGAGATCTGAAATCGTTACTCAGATTCTAATATCAGCCTCCTTTCCTGATATTCATATATTTGGTGGCTGCAAGGACATGGTTTGTTGCCTGTTCTAATTATCTCTCTGCTAAAGAGAAGAAAATGAGGATCTTGTGAGTGGCAGTTGGTAAGTTCTAGGTGTATTGTTTAATAAATGTTATTAGTTTCTGCAGATCATTGTGCTAAGCATTTTATATAAATGATCTTATTTAAAACTCATAAATATGCTACAAGTTGAGTACTATAATTACCTCTATTTTCCAGTGAGAAAAGTGGTACTGGGCGAGGTTCAGTATCTTGCACAAAGCCACACAGTTAACCTGTGGTTGATTCAAGATTGGAACACACACATTCTCACTATAGAACCCATACTCCTAAATGCTGGAACTTATAAATACCTAGGATCACAACTGTTTTTGTTCTCAAACAAGGCAGGCTCTGGGTTTAGAAGAGTTAAAAGAGAATTTGACCAGTGTTCCTTTTCAGGGTTCTAACAGTATTATGGGCTGCCTCAGCATGGAGTAAGCTGAACATCACAGAGGAGAATCAAGCCAGAGTTGAATGTCTACCGAGGAAAGACGCCTCTGATCCAGGGTGAGGCTATTGACCTGGGTGAACCTAAGGTCTTTTCCAATACGGGCAGTCTATGACTCTCATGACTTGTGTTCTGTGCCTTGCTTCTTGGCTTTAGATCCACTAATTTTGATTTTCCTGCTGGTCTCTCTCAGATTGTGGCACCCGTTGGCATTACAAAAGTATATATGGTCTTCACCATAGTGTTAAACTGCCTTCACATAAGAATATGTGGGAATTCTGGAAAGAATAATTTCTGATAGCTTAGTGTTTTGTTTTTTTTTTTCTCATCGCAATGAATCAGGCAATAAACAACACCCAAAGAGCAAGCCTCTTACTTGAGTCCCAGCTGGTACAGTGGTGTGACCTGGGCTTACTGCAGGGTATCGAGATCCTACCAAAGTGACGAATCTTTGCTTGAAAGCCGTCGACCACACAGACACATAGGAGGATTCTGGAAGCTCAGAATATTTGAGCAGGAAAGGATTTGATGATCAACTGAAAGGCATTTTCATTTCGACACATGAGGAAACCAGAGAGAGCAAGTAAGTTCCTCTACATCACACAGCAAGTTGGTGGTAAAGTCAGCAAAAATGTGGGACAGACCTGAGATCTTTTTGAGAAATTCTTCTATCCATTTTTTTCATCCATCCAATAAACATCTGTCTGACCCAGAGGCTGTGCTTCATTCCCAAAGTGATGACAAGTAACTAGACAAAATGGAACACATTAAGTGGCAGAACACGTGAAGGGAGAGGATCCACAAGTGTGGAATCATCTTCTAATAAGCATCACCAGTGCAATCACTAACAACTGCAGAGGACAGGCTGCTGGAAGACACAGGGCTGTCCTGGCAAGGCAAGCACAGCCCAGATCCCTGCCTTCCTCCGTCTCTTCCCATTTCTGCACTGCTTTGACAGTTGTGAGCTGATTCTGGTCATGCCCTGGAAGGAGACAACATTCATGGCAGCCCCAAAGAAGGACAATTAGGTATCACATTAGCTTCTCTCTTCACTTGATCATTGATTCTCTCTCTCTTTGTTGAAATATTTTAGAAAGTAACCCCAGATAGATT
Organism: Cheracebus regulus; assembly: GCA_963574635.1. Classification (NCBI taxonomy): domain Eukaryota; kingdom Metazoa; phylum Chordata; class Mammalia; order Primates; family Pitheciidae; genus Cheracebus; species Cheracebus regulus. The sequence goes on along the minus strand of CAUYQU010007217.1, from coordinate 53,342 downwards.
TCTGGAATACATGAGACTTGGAGATTTTTAAATAAAGGACATTCCACAGAGAACAAGCGTAAATACTGACTCATCACAGGAAGCACATTCTCAAGATAATGCCAATGGGTTCTGGAAGTTGAATTTGAGCTCTGCAATTTTAATCTGGATGGACGTGGCTATGAAGCAGTTCCCCAAGTTTCTCCCCAGATCTCCAGTATCTAGCTTACATAAGGACAGAAAATAACTATTAGTCAGCCTCACTTCTCTTAGTTTTCCTTTCCCTTGCTATGCTTTTTTTCTTTCTCTTTTTCTGTGTCCTGCTTTGCTACCAATGTGACTGGGGAACTTTTACCCAGCCTTGATAAGAGCTAACCCTGACCATTCTTCTGTTTAGAAATAACCAACTCAGGCTGGGCATGATAGATCATGTCTGGAATCCCAGCACTTTGGGAGGCTGAAGTGGGTGGATCACGAGGTTAGGAGTTCAAGACCAGCCTGGCCAATGTGGTGAAACCCCGTCTCTACTAAAAATATGAAAAATTAGCTGGGCATAGTGGTGCACGCCTGTAGTCCCAGCTATGCTGGAGGCTGAGACAGGAGAATCACTTGAACCCAGGAGGCAGAGGATGTGGTGAGCAGAGATCATGCCATTGCACTCCAGCCTGGGCAACAGAGCAAGACCCTAGCTAAAAAAAAAAAAAAAAAAAAAAGAATAGAAATAACCAACCAAATCCAAGTGCTAGAAGATGGCCATGGAAGCATCTTTGTATCTAGTGATAAGCATTCAATTATTTCAGTATTTGCATGCCCCCCACTCTCTTCCTTTCACTAGCTTAGATAATCCAGTGTTGTCCAAATGATTGTCTCTCTGCCTCTCCACAGTATGAACATTTATTTCCCTCATCTCCCAGATTTTCCAGTCATGTATTTGCATCTGATACGTGTCTCAGTGTTCTCCAGTGTTGATCCTGTTTTATTTCTCCGTTTGTATAGTCTTTAAGTAGTCCCTGATGGTGTGTGTTGTGTGATTTCATATCACGAGAATGATGTGGCTATGGCAGTGAGGCATTAGGTTGTTTCATAAATCAACCACAGTTTGGGGATACGATGACAGGTGTGATTTATAGGCTATTTCAGCTCTGATTTCCATAGAGTTATTCTCTGATTCACAGTTATTCCTTGGAGGAACAAAAAGTAAAAGAAAAGTGCAGTGTGGGTGGTAGGTTCCCTCCCTAGATATTCACAAGAGTCATCATATCCATATAGGAAAGCAGATATTTATGCTTTCTAATAGATGAACGTTATCCATGGCAACTGGGAAACTGTCAGAGCTGGAAGAAGTGACTCAACTAAAGATTATTTTCCCTTGACCTTGGTAAAACAAGACTAATTTTACATAGTGGACAAGAGAATTAGACAGTGGCCAATAATTTATGGTATAGTAAATCCCCAGAATGAACCTAAACTATCAATATATAAGTTAAATGACAAATGTTGATAATCAACTTTTGCTTACATTAAGTGGAAGCAGGAAATTTGATCGATTTTACCAAAAGGTAATTCTTTTCACACACATAGAACTTTTGAAACCTGTCTGCCCCAGCTAGGGAAGGTCACATAATATTATCTTCCAAACTGGGATCTTTTTGAGAGTGAAAAGGAATGTTTTGAATTATTCCAATTAACAGGGAGTTCCAGGAAAACTGGATCACACTGTGACCCTTATCACTTTAATGATTTTTATTATATCCTCTATGTCTTATCACTAGATCCTTAACAGCAGGGATCAAGATGACATGGTTACCTTTTTTGGGAACTTGTCTTATTCTCTGCTAGGAGTTAAGAATACATTTGTGTTGAATGAATGACACACTGATATTTGAATTAACCTCACCAAGGTGCCTGGTATAAGAAGTGTCCAATAAATCATATGAATAAGTATAATTTAGATACAAAAGTGAGTATAATTTATTATAGTTTTGATGGTCAACATTTTTTTTCTGGCAGATGCTCAATATTAGTGGTTTTCAGGATGCCTTAAAGTTTATCATTGTTTTTTCATTCAATCTCTGTTAGTGCTTTACATATGTAATTTTACCTAGAACCCTAATATATAAAACTAAGCATGTATAGGTTGGCAGAAATCTTTCCAGTATTTGCAGTACTTCTAAAACACAACTTCAGATCCAAATGCTTCATTTGGGGCAAAATTCCAACACTACAACTCTCAATAAACCTTGACTAAAGTGTTAACATATGAACTAAACAAAATTTGGAGGAAATAAAAATCCTAATACTTTTAGCAAGTTCAGAAGTGCATTAAGGAAGAAATAAGAAAGATTTGGCATTCACTACATTTTTGGTTTTCTTTAAAGTTCAACACTTACAATAATGCAAGTTGAGTCCTTGGTGATCCCTTAAGCTGAACTTTAGAGATAGAACATCATTTATCTTTAGACTCTTGCAAAAATCATTCAGTAGAAAAGAGATTTTCTGATTGAGCTCTATGGTTTTTTTTTTTAAACCCCATCTTCTCTCTGACCTGCTGAGTCCTTGCTTGGACTCTCTAGGCCTGTATGGATAGCTGTTGTTCATTGTAATATTTGCTGAAATATAAGTAGATTCTTCCATGTCATTGTGATCCCAGAAGATTCCACAGAATGTTCCTATTAAGGATTATGAGGGTTGGAGCAAATATTTGAATTCATTGACTGTTTTTAGGAGAGGCTTCTTTCCCATGTTCCACAAAACCAGAGCTGTTTGTGGTGAGTTTGTGCCAAGGTCTCAGCAGGGCCATTCCCAAAAGTATCAGGCTCAATGTTCTGGAAGCAGTTGGCCAATGACTGGGCCACACTGGGGCTTCTCTTCCATCCCACATCCTTTTTTTTTTCTGGTCTCACTGGACCTTAGAACATCACTGTATTAGCTATCTGTTGCTGCCTAACCAATTGCCACAAACTTAGTGACTCAAACAACATGTATTAATTATCTCACAGTTTGCTTGTTTGTTCCATTGTTTATTTATTTATTTTTGAGACACAGTCACTCTCCATCACCCAGGCTGGAGTACAATGGAGTGATCTTGGCTCACTGCAACCTCTGCCTCCCACCTCAGCCTCCCAAGTAGCTGGGACTACAGGCACCCACTACCATATCCAGCTGATTTTTTTTATTTTTAGTAGAGACAAGGTTTCAACATGTTAACAAGGCTGGTCTGGAACTTCTGACCTCAAGTGATCTACCTACCTCAGCCTCTCAAAGTGCTGGATTACCAGCATGAGCCACCGTGCCCGGCCTATAATCTCATAGTTTCTGTGGACCAGGAATATAGCACAGGTTGGCTGGGTCCTTGAGTATGAGATCTCTCACAAGGCTGCAGTCAAGGTGCCATGGCTGGGTTCTCATCCGAATTTGACTAGGAAAGCACTGGTGCCCAAGTCATATGGTTGTTTTCCAGAATTCAGTCCCTGGAGGATTGTTGGACTGAGAGTCTTAGTTCTTAGCTGGCTGTTGACCAGAGTTGGCTGTCAGTTCCTTGACAGGTGACCTCTCCATTAAGACAACTCACAACATGGCAGCTTGCTTCATCAGAAAATAAAAACAAGAAGAGTTGAAGAAAGAGATTTCAAGACAGAAGTCACAATCTTTTTTTTTTTAATTCATTTTTTTAAAATTATACTTTAAGTTCTGGGAACATGTGCGGAATGTGCAGGTTTGTTACATAAGTATAATGTGCCATGATGGTTTGCTGCACACATCAACCTGTCATCTACACAGGTATTTCTCCTAATGCTATCCCTCCCCTGGCTCCCCAATCTCTAACAGGCCCTGGTGTGTGATATTCCCCTCCCTGTGCCCACGTGTTATCACTGTTCATCTTCCACTTATGAATGAGAACACGTGGTGTTTGGTTTTCTGTTCCTGTGTTAGTTTGCTGAGAAGAATGGTTTCCAGCTTCATCTATGTCTGTGCAAAGGACAAGAAATCATTCTTTTTTATGGCTGCATAGTATTCCATGGTGTATATTTTATAACCTGATCTTGGAAGTGACATCCCATCACCTTTACCATATTCTTTTGGCTGGAAGGAGATCCCTGGTCCTGTCCACATTTTCAATGGGAGAGGATTGCAAAAGAGTGTGAGTATGAGAAGGTGAGGCCATGGGGGCCACCTATGAGTCCACCTGTAATAATCACTGTGGGCTGTTGAAGACTCATGTGAAGTGGAGGAAGAACTAGAGGTCAACATCAGTCCAAACCAGGCATTCAAGTCCAGCATCTCTGAATTGCTGTCCAATCTCCTCATGCACCACCCTCTTCCTAAGCCTTTTCCGTCTTCTACGAGCACATCATGTCTACTGAGTCTGACGGCCACTGTGTCTGTTCTTCTCACTACCTAGAAAGTTCTTCTGTCAGTTTCACCTACAAATGGCTTCCTCTGTTTATATGTTACCTCTTCTTCTCAGAGACCACCTGAATACCGATTGAACACTTATTTATTAAGCTCCTACTATGTGTTAGGCACTATCTGAGACCCTGAAAGAAATAAGAGAAAATTTCCAAAATACGGAATCTCAAGGCATTCTCTATTTAGTAGAAGAGAGAAATAACTAACACTCAGTTCACCCTGTAACAATTTACGATGGGAGAGGCAAGGGCAGGATGCAGGAGCAGTAAACTACAAAGTCTTAGTGGGTTGGGAGAAACACACTAATTTACCCATCAGTTAAAATCAAACTCCTCAGCCTAGCACCCAAACCCTTCACAACTGGTATCCCTTCAGCCCCCACGCTTTTCACTATACGATCCCACCCCAAAGACAAAAAAAAATGTTAAGTGGGGAGTCTGTGCTGTGTTTGTCCATGTGTTGTTGCCTCTGCTAAAAATATTTCTATTTGCCTGTTGACCTCTTCCCCATCCTTACAAGGATCCAATCAAACCTCTTATGTAGAGACTTGCCCAAATCCCTAGAAATATAAGTGGCTACATACACGCTACTTCCACAACCCTAGATACATAACGTGAATAGCATGTGCAACATGTATTGCAATCATGAATGTGACTCTCTTACTAAATGGTGAGCTCCTTGGGGAAGAATATGTCTTCCTCACTGTCCCAACAGTGCAAGGCTGTCACTCAGGAGTTTCTCAGTAACACTGTAAAGAACAGATAGGAAAAAACAGCCTAACACTCTTAAGCTATTCCTCACTCACCTTGATCTTTTTTTTTTTTCTTTTTTTTTTGCAGCTTGTGTAAACACCCACTGAACTTCTGGCTGCCCGACTCTCTGCAGGAATGTTTTCAATACGCGGCCATCCTATAGTTGGTGAGAAGTTCCAACATGCCCACCCAGAAATTAGAAACCTGAACAACCCCTGATTCTAGTAGGGTCTTTGAACCCAGTCTGAATTGGATACATCTGTCTTCAAAAGAACTTTAGATCCAACATGAAAGTCATGGAGGAAAACATCGTCTTCACATTTAGAAGGTGGGGTTCCAAAGCATGAATGTTTCTGTCCGGTCAGGATTGCTTTCTTATTTCTAGGACGCCCAGGTCAATTTATGCTTTCTCGCTTCATGTCCCAGTTCTTAAAAGAATTGCCTGACTGCCAACGTTCTCTGTGATCTTTAAAGCACAAACTTACACAAGATAATGTCTTATATGCAATCTCTAGTGTATTTTAATGTAGTGAAGACATGTCTCTAAATAAACTTTAACATGTTTTAGGAGGTCTCACTCCACAATTACTTCTGTCATTTTAACCCAGCTCCTAATATTGATGGTGATGATAAAAACAGTGATGACAATAACTATCATTTTGAGCATTTATCATGTGCCAAGAACTATACTTGGTGCTTTCTGTAGAGTCATGTTTGGGTTTGTTATTTTTTTCCCCATTTTACTTTCTAAAGTCAACTGAGGTTGAGATTGCTAACACATTTTTGCAAATGAGAAAATTTAGTCTCAAAGTATCTGGGGGCAGACAGAGAGATGTACGGTTCAGGGGAGCCAGAAAGAGGCCTCAGTTCCTAGCTGGCTGTTGGAGGCCACTCTCCGTTTTCCTACCTCATCCTGTCTCGTGACCTTCGATCTGTGGGAAAAAAGCCTCTTGTTCCCCAACAAGAAAAATCATAAGTGTACCTGAGGCTGCAGAATCAAGAACTAACAATCATACAAAAATACAAGGACCAATAATTGCACCTTTTTTGAGGACAGGTTTCAATAAAAAAGAGTTGGGGGAAGAATGGAAGATGAGTGGGAAGGTGAATCGACAATCCTAAATGACTAGAGAGGAAGGAAGGGATCATCTCTCTCTTATTAGAAAATTACCCACATGATTAAGGCTAGTTGGACTGAATATGAGACTAGATCAGTAATTGTAACAAATTCCCCTATAGTTTGTCTTATTTATTCCTTTTTTCATTCAGAAAATAAGATTGTATCTGTTCATCATGTAGGATTAAATAAATGCCTAACCTAAACAAATACCCTCCAACATCTGATAATTTTCAAGAAATTCTGTTTCAACAAGTTACGAGTGGCTCATTTCGTTTCTGAATTTGTGACTAAAAAAATCTTTTTCTTGTGTTATTCAATAAAGAAGAATGCGCACATGTAAATAATTATTTCACAATTTTGCAGAGCCTCAGGTCAGACTCCTACAGGCCTCTAACCCTCATGTCCTTTCTCTCTGTGTAACAGAGTCCATGTGAGCCCACCCCAGGATCTAGGATCACCCCAGAGCCATTGGGGATTTAAGGAGCCTTCAGGTCAATACTTAATAATCTGATTCGACTCAAAGACCCTGCTTAGAAAATGAGATTTCGGCCTTACCCTGTGACGCTGCAACCAGTGCCCAGGACTGTTCCAATAAACATCAGGCATCCTTGAGGGTTGCTACTGTGCCCTGTTTTTCCTGCTCCCACTCCTGCAGTGGGTCCTCCCACCTGTTGCTGAGGCTGTCTGCTTCCCAGTGCCTGCTTGTGTTCCTTGGCACGTCCTCCTCTTGAAAACCCGGTGATATGAGATTTATCATAACATCCTCTGCTTTCATTGACAAGGGAATGGGGAAATACCCTGGCCTTAAAACTGCTTTATGCTTTCCTTAAACAAAAATTAGATGTTCTTCCTGAAGTAGATGGGAAAAAACCCTCCAATTAATAAAAGATTCAGAATAAAACTTCTAATATTATTCTAATGCTGAAATCCTAAATGGTCAATGAATCGTTGCCAGTGCTGACCAGAAAGGCATAGAACAGATATTACTCACAAACTAGTTAGTTCCCATAAACCTTTGGACTAGGTAGACTGTCTTCATCAAGAAGACACAGAATGCAACCAGAATATACAGACTTTCATTCTCGATACAGCAGTTTTAATCTGTAAGATTTAGGTCGTCTGAAATAGGATGTCCCAGAGAGAGAGAGAGAGAGAGGGAGAGAGAGAGAGAGAGAGAGAGAGAGAGAGAGAGAGAGAGAGAGAAATAGAGGAATGGATTGGGTGAACAGACAAGATAAGGGATGATGCTGAGGACGATGATGATAATGACTGTTTTTGAGACAGTCTCACTCTGTCACTCAGGCTGAATGTAGTGGTGGAATCCTGGTTCACTGTAACCTCCACCTTCAAGGTTCAAGCAATTCTCCTGCCTCAGTCTCCCAAGTAGCTCAGATTTCAGGCACATGCCACCATACCCAGCTAATTTCTATATTTTTAATAGAGATGCAGTTTCACCATGTTGGTCAGGCTGGTCTTGAACTCCTGATGTTATGTGATCCACCCACTTTGGCCTCCCAAAGTGCTGGGATTACAGGCACAAGCCACTGTGGCCAGCCTAATTTTGTTTTAATGAACAGATATTTTCTTTTTCCATTACTACCAGTACTCAAAAATCATCATAAAAAGGGATCTTATAGTACAGAACAGCTACATTTCAGAAAAAGAGATTTCAGCATGAGGAAGTGTATCAATTACTCCATGCACAGCCACCAGCCAGCAAGGCAATCATGAATCTGGGGAAAGAGATGTTTTACTTGAGGGGCAGGTCCACTCCTCATTGGAATGTGGATAGAATCAGAGCCCTGGTCTTCAGCAGCCCTCTAACCCTTCTGGACTCTGGATCCCTCCAGGAACCAAAGGCTTAGTTTGTTTTCCCTGCCTGAGAAGTCCAAAACAATAGAAATTAACAAAGCAGAAGTGAGGCTACTCCGGGGAATTCAGCTACCTAACTTCTGTGAGCCGTGGATGGAGGAGGAAGTTGGATTTCATGCCCCCAAATGCTCATTTGGCATAAAGAAAGATATAGATGTGCTGGGAAGGAAGGTGGAGGAGGTATTGATGGTGAATCATGGCTTGCCTAAATAGTAAAGGCAGCAGCCAAGGCAGAAAATCCAAGACCAGGTCTTGGAGAGGTAAAGATGATGCAGGAAGGAAGTCATCCAGGCATCCAGGGAGGAGCACAGTGGAGTGTGGAAGGTGTCTTGCATTACATTAATAGAAGCCAAAACGGAAACACAAGGAATATGCACAGATCGTAAGATGTGAGCTCCACCTAAAAGTAAAAAAGATTGCCTTCCTTCAGGTTGAGAAGTTGGCCTGTTCATAAACCACCTACCAGCTGACATGTGACTCTTCCTTCTGAAGGAGCTCAGAGAGAAGCTGGGGGAAAGGAAGCTTCTATTTGTGCAACTTTGCTCAAAATATGTCATTCATTCTCAGCTAGCCTCTCTCCTGGTACCCCCTATGCAGAGACACAGGGACTCAAAATAATGCTTGTGCTCCTCTTTTGACTGACCTATGGCAAGAACACAATTTCGAATGTAGGCGCTATTCTTTTTAAGTGCCAAACTTAGCTCCACCCTCTGACACAGGCATTCTTACCTCCATTTCACAGATGAAAAAAATTGGGGTGCAGAGATAGTAAGTTACTTGCCCAAGGTTCCATGATGAATCAGAAGCAGACCAAGGATTCAGTACCAGAAATCTCAGCTACATTTTGGAAATATAGTTCCAAACACTATATTTTTTTTCCATCATAGATTTTAAGGCTATATAAAAAACAACCTCAGAAGGCAGAAATAGTATCTCCCTCTGGAGCAATAGGCAGGCATGCTTGCTGTCCCACAGTAAAGACCAAGTTCCCCCAGCCTGGGGTTCCTTGTCTGTGACTCACCCTACAGCTCTGTGTTGTCCTGTTGGAGAAAGGTGAGGACAGCTGACACAAATGTGAAGTGCATGCTACTTGCTGCACTGGGATTAATAAAGCCCTTTGTCACTGACCCAGCAGTCTCACATCTTCCACCAACATCCATGAAAGCTTGGGAGGCTCACTTGTTAGCTGGCAAGTAGGGTAAAATCTCAGACCTCACCAGAGGAAGCTTCCTGCATAAACAGGAAATGGGCAGAGAGATCCAAATGAATATCTTCCTATTTGTCTTCTGGCCCTAGAACAAAGTCTACATGTCCTCCTGTGGCACACCAGAGAGCTCCCAGGCACCTTGCACATCCTCGGGCAATAAAACCTGGAAAATGTCTTAGACAGGTAGCAAGTCATTCTCACCAGGTCCTGGTCCTGAATCAACACCACCATTCCCTGGGCCATCATGTATCTATACAATGAGGGCACCATGCTAGAGTAATAACATCTGACTGGAGAACGACAGACATTTCTGAGAGCCTTATGCATTATTTCACTGCATAGGAACAATAACTCTATAAATAAGGAATCCCTGCTCTCAGAAAGGGTACGAGCTCATCCAGGTTGCAGAGCTGGGGCCCACGTCTGTCCAAACCTATGCTCATCATCACCACCCCTGGGAGACTCCATCTTCTTCCTGCTACCCAGGAATTCATCACTATCCTTGGAATGTATTTCCTTTCAATTCTTTAAAGCATTTTTTAATTCTTAGATAGAGAACTTTGTGCTAGTGAGAAAAGGTAATTGCCACTTAGGGTGGAAAAAAAAAAAACCCAACACCATTGTTTGGTTAATGAGGAACACTTGTTCAAGCAAAGAAACACTCTGGGGCAAATGAAACTTTATTTTTTCCCCTAATCATCTGAAGTCCATGTTGGGGTAATTCAAACCTCCCCACAGAGAGAGTGCAGTCTCCATAACCCCATTCTTTTTTTTCTTTTTTGCAATTGCTGGAGCTATGAAGACCGGGGAGTGACCCACGTCCCTCATTCTTCTGGAACAGAGGAAGACAAGATGCCCGTACGTTTAGGAAGTGAGAATGCCTTTTGCTCAGCCAAGAGATATAACCAATTTGTCAGTTCGTGCTAGTCAGGACGGAGGCCAGACTGCAAATATGAGACTGTCTATGCTTATGTAGCTGCTAGGACAGTAAAACTGTCCATTTCCAAGGTGTCTTGCCCTCTGACAAAGTCCCACTTTGGGGAAGAATCCCTAGGGAGCCCTTCTGGGAGAGCAGATAGATTGTGATCAGTTGAGAGGCATGTTATAACTGATAAGTTATTGTATTCATTTCCTAGTGCTGCCCTAACAACTACAACAAACTGGGTGGCTTTAAACACAGAAATGTATTCCCTTACAGTTCCAGAGGCTAAAGTGTAAAGTCTAAGGTGCTGGCAGAACCATCCTCTCTCTGCTAGCATCTCATAGCAAGGAACACAGAAGGAACTCGGGCTCACTGCAACCTCTGCACACAAACGGAAATCTTTGGTGTTCCTTGACTTGAAGCTGCATAATTCCAGTCTCTGCCTCCATGATCACAACACAGTCTTCCCTCTGTGTCTCTGTCTTCACATGGCAATCTCCTCTCCATGTGTGCCTATTAGAAAGACACACAGATAGGTTTCTTCTCTTTATATCAGGATATAAGTCATACTGGATTCAGGACCCACCCTATACCGGTATGATCTCATCTTAACTTACATCTCAATTACATCTGAAAAAGCCCTATTTCCAAATAAGGTCACATTCGCAAGTGACAGGGGTTAGGGGTTGAGTAGTATTCAAACCACGGTGGTAATTATTAATAAAGTATCCAAGTTTACTTCTTTCATGTAGTTGTCTTTCAATGAATGATTTAAAAAAAAAAATCAGAGGCTGGGCATGGTGGCTCATACCCGTAATCCCAGCACTTTGGGAGGCTGAGGTGGGCAGATCACTTGAAGTCTGAGGTCAGGAGTTTGAGACCAGTCTGACCAACATGGTGAAACCTTGTTTCTACTGAAAAAAAAAAAATACAAAAAATACAAAAATTAGCCAGGCATGGTGGTGGGCACCTGTAATTCCAGCTACTTGGGAGGGTGAGGCAGGAAAATCACGTGAACCTGGGAGGTGGAGGTCGCAGTGAGCCAAGATTGTGCCACTGCACTTCAGTCTGAATGATAGAGCAAGACTCTGACTCAAAAAGAAAAAAATCAGAATAATGTCATCTTCATGCATTTGTGCTCTCTCTTTTGCCCTCCACACTTCAGGCACACCAGCCTTTCTGGCCTTATGGCTTTTGTACTTGTTGCTCCTTCAGCCTGGGACATACTTCCCAGGCTTTTTGTACAGCTGACCCCTTGTTCTTCAGGGTCGTTGTTTAAATACTGTCTCCTGTGGGAGGCCTTCCCCAAAACTGCTTTATTCTCTTCCTGGGTCACCTACTCATCTCCTTGGTAACACCCAACATTCATCTATTACAATTCATTTATTTGTCTAAGGATCATCACCTCCCATCTTGCTGGCATGTAAAATGTACATGAGGAGGAGGTTTAGTCTGTTTTTCTTCCACTTAAATGAACCAACACAGCACCTGGAATATATTAAAGTTCAGTAAATACCCGTTACATTTGTGGATGAAGGAGATATTTTTTACGAACCAAAAGAAATTGGTATGTGTGTATAGCAAGCACTCTACAATGACCCTTACCATCAACAGGTCCTGGGGCAGGCATGACATTTCTTTTACTGTATGTTCGTATTTTGACCTGGTTAAGAATGTGGGCTTTGGGCCAGGTGCAGTGGCTCACCTGGCTCACTTCGGCCTCACGAAATGCTGGGATTACAGATCCTAACCCTTTGGGAGGTCAAAGCAGGCAGAACACTTGAGGCCAGGAGTTCCAGACCAGCCTGGCCAACATGGTGAAATCCCGTCTCTACCAAAACTACAAAAATTAGCCAGGCATGGTGGTATGTGCCTGTAATCCCAGCTACTCGGGAGGCTGAGGCAGGAGAATTGCTTGAAACCGGGAGGCAGAGGTTGCAGTGAGCCAACATTGCACCACTGGACTCCAGCCTGGGTGATAGACTGAGACCCTCTCTCTGTCTCTCTCTCTTTCTCTCTCTCTCTCTCTCTCTCTCTCACACACACACACACACACACACACACACAGAGTGGGCTTTGAAATCAGACAACTGAGGTGCTATTGCTGGTCTTCTGCATAGTTCCTGTGTGACTCACAGCATGTTGCTTGGCTTCTCCAAGACTTTGTATCATAAGCATGTGTGATTCTTTATAAGACTACTGCTTGCTTTATGCATTAACAAATATTTGTTGAAGTCTTCTTGAACACCATGATAAAATAAGGCATATAAAGTGCTTAGCAAAGGTTTTGGCATGTGAGAGGTGTTAGAAAAGTGGGATTTTGTTTAATTGAATACCTAATATGTGAAAATGGAGCAAATTCAATGGAATACCTAATATGCAAAACCAGAGCACTGGAAGGGACCAAAGGTCATTAGTCTCCTTTCTTGCTCAGGGAGTTTCCCACTGCTTGGTTGTGAACAATAACATTTCTACTCAGCAGCAGAAAGAAGGGTGGTAAGAGGTGCAAGAGCAAAAATAACCTGAGGGAGATCACCTGAGGGAAGCACCATTTCTCACCATTCTGTTGAGGAGTTGTAGGGGTAGGAAGGCTGGCACTGTGAACTCCAGAGGTACCAATTCTGTCAGCCAGAAGTGAATACTGGGAAGGTAGAAAAGGGAGTCATAAAAGCAGGGGCTCCACAGTCAACCCCTTGGGTTAAAAAACAAGTTTCTGCTGTTTACGTGCAGAGGATGAAACAAACAACCACATTCCGAGAGGTTTCATTGGAGGATAACACTGAATACCCAGGAGGTGCCACATCCTTCACTAAAACATCATACTACGTGGTTTCACATAATCCTGACTCAATTCTTTGAGGCAGTCTTTAATATTCCCATTTTATAGATGTAGAAAATAGATCTTGAGAGATCAGCTCAATTTCCCAAGGACAACCAGCTCCTAAGTGAAGCAAGGGTTGTGTTATGGTTTGGATTTGTGTCCCTACCCAAATCTCATGTCAAATTGAAAGAGGGACCTGGTAGGAGGTGATTGAATCATAGGGATGGACTTCCCCCTTGCTGCTCTCCTAACAGTGAGTTTTCACAGGATCTGATAGTTTAAAAGTATGTGGTACTTCCCCCTAGTGTGCTCTCTCTCTCTCTCCCGCCAACACATGAAGAAGGTGCTCGCTTCTCCTTCACCTTCTGCCATGATGTAAGTTTCCTGAGGCCTCCCAGTCATGCTTCCCATGGAACTGTGAGTCAATTAAACCTCTATTTTTCACAAATTACCCTGCCTAAGGTAGCTGGTTATAGCAGTGTGGGAACTAACCTTGGGTGTGGCCTCTGCATTCGTTCTGCTCCCAACTCTCCATATTCCTCTCATTTCTAAGATTTGTGGTTGTGATGTTTTTGAACCATGGGCAGGTCAAATTTTTCAGTGGGTTGTTCAGTGCATAAATATCTATGTGACCATTTTTGTCACTTTGTAAAGGGAACTGAGTTATTTAAGTATACTGGCACAAGGCTTTTCTAAAATTGTCACTAACCTCTTACATGACTCCGTAACATCAAAACCGTATTAAGGAAATAGTTTATCAAGACGAAAAAGGAAAACTCTGAAGCAAAAATACTACACCAGGTTTGTTCACCTCAGCACTATCAAAATTTTCAGCTAATTCTTTCCTGTAGGATTGCCCTGTACATGGTAGCATGTTTAGTGGCACCAATGGCCTACTCACATACTAATAGCATCTCATCACCCAATTTGTAACAATGAAAAATGTCTGCAGATATTGCCACAGTTCCCTTGAAGAGGGTGGTAAAAATCACCCAGCTGTGACATACTAAGCTAAACAAATATAAATTCAAAGTCTTAGTCTGCAACTTTTGTAGCCTGGGACAGGTTGCACAGTCTTCCTGAGACCATTTCCTCAGGTATAGGGTGAAGATAGCAATTTCTATCTTGCAAGACAATGGTGAGAATTAATGAGATGACACATATGAAGCTCATCATTTGCGGACTTTCAGTAGATGCTCCACAGAGGAACTTATTTTTGCAACACCGTTGATTAGCTTTCACAATGCCCACATTTGAGGATGGTGTTTTCTTTATCTCTGTTGAGAGCAAGTTACTCTCTTTAAAATAGCTGCTGCCTGTTCCATGCAAATAGGTCTTCAATATTTCTAAATAACTTCTATCAGGTATGTTTTGCCCATTCTCTCCTTTTAATGTTTACAGGAGTCCTACCAATAAGGTGGCACTGTCATCATTTTTTAAGTGAGAAAGCAGATTTAGAGACATTAAGTAATGTACCAAAGATCACACAGCTAGAAAGTAGGGTTTGAACTCTGACTCGACATCCCAAGATATTTTCTAGACTCTTATCTTACTTCTGCATGTATCTAACAGGTACTTTCTGAAAACAGATTCTCTTTCATTGGCTTATGAAGAAAAGTAATCAATTGCTCTAAGAGTTATGAATATATTTTATAAAGGGGTAAAAACAAGGGGCTACGACAGCACAGAGGAGGAATATTTATCCCATCTGGAAGATTCTAAAAAGCTTGCTAGGAATGGGGCACAGTGGCTCATACCTGTAATCCCAGCACTTTGGGAGGCTAAGGTGGGTGGATCACCTGAGGTCAGGAGTTTGAGACCAGCCTAGCCAACATGGTGAAACCCTGTCTCTACTAAAAATACAAAAATCATCCAGGCATGGTGGCACACACCTGTAATCCCAGCTACTTGGGAGGCAGCTGGGGCAGGAGAATCACTTGAACTTGGGAGGCAGAGGTTGCAGTGAGCCGAGATCATGCACCACTGCACTCTAGCCTGGGTGACAGGGTGAGACCTTGGGAAAACAAGAAAGCAAGCAAGAAAGGAAGAGAGGGAGAGAAGGAAACCAAAAGAGAAGAAGGAGGGAGGGGGGGGGAGAGAGGGAGAGAAGGGGGGAGGAATGAGAATCACAAAGGACAACATAGAGGTAGCCAAGAGTAAAAGAAGAAAGAAGGAAAGAAAGAAGGAAAGAAGAAGGGAAGGGAAGGGAAGGGAAGGGGAGGGGAGGGAAGGAAGGAAGGAAAAGAAAGAAAAGAAAAGAGGAAGAAAGGAGAATCATAAAGAACAGCATGGAAGTAGCCAAGAATATCCAGAAGACAAGAGGGTCCAGACAGACATAACACAGACATGAAGTCGTACCACTGAGAAAGAACATACTAGGAGTGGTTCAAAATGGACAAAGCTATGAGGGTAAGGAGAGGAGGAATGGGAGATGAGAAGGAGGTCACTTGGGAACAGCCAGCCAAGGGGTGTCTGTCACAGTGCTTAGATCTCATCCCTTGGGTGAACGGGCTTAGATGTTGCAACTCTCTGCTATGACCTATTTTTCACATCTGCCCCTAGAATTACTCTCCAGTGCTTTATTGGGAAGGTTTCAACTGTGGAGTTGACATTCCATGCTTTGGCACGTGGAAATGCTCTCAAGGTAGCACTGATCCATGTGTCAGCACATCCTTTGACCAAGGACCTACTGAAGGGGAATTAACACATGAGCAGCATTTTATAGAAGACTCATGACAAGCCACATGCCACCAGCTTTTTTCCAAAAGCCTGTATGAAAACAGACACCCAGCTCAGCCAATACAGCAGAGGCCAGGGCTCCTGAAAGGCTGAGCAGGGACGGAAATGGGCATGCAGTCTGGGAGGCAGGGGCCATGCTACTAGGATGGCTCAAAGCCTGGATTTATGAGGCCAGATCTCTGCTGATCTTGGCTGGCCCTCAGAGGCTACGCTTCCCGAGAAGGACGGCTCCTCCATGGTACCTCCCACACGTTACAGTTTCTCTTCATGACCAGCAGGCAGGCAGGTTGCCCTTTCCCTTACATTTTAAACTTTTCAAGTAAGAAATGTTCATTACATTTCAGACTTGAGAAACCAAAATGATCCAGTCTGGGCCGTTCTATTATAAAATGTGTATGTAGAATGGTCACTGGGTTGAAGGGAAGACGTGTGGAGTTTTTCCTCAGACCCCTAGCACTTTCTTCATAGCGGGTGTTTGGCAAACAGTGGGAGACAGGAAGTGAAACTGTATTCCCTACTGTAGCATAAAAAATGTTGTGTCCATCCCTATTGCTCACAGCTGCAATCATCATGGATAAAAATATCAGGTGTCCAAAATAGCTGTAGATTCATTATTCCCCATGTATATTCTGTTGTCTTCTTTCTTATTTTGAAAAGATTAGGGCAAATTGGGAAAAAAATTGTCCTAGTGAAGGAGATAATAATACACCTGGAAGTCAGGCCCAGACAACAGACACACACACACAGAGTAACACAGACACATACAGACACACAAACACAGACATATACAGACACACAAAAACACGTAGAGACATATGCAGAAATGCACAGAGGCACACACAAACACACATAGGCACACACATGCACACACATAGATACACAAAAACACACACAGGCACACACAGACACAAACACAGACACAAAAAAACACACAGAGACACATGCAGAAACATACACAGGCACATACAAACACACATAGACACACACACAGACACACAAAAACAGAGACACATGCAGAAACACACACAGGCACGCACAAACACACAGACACACGCACATACAGACACACACACAGACACACAAAAACACACAGGTACACACAGACACACACACCCATATACACACACACAGATGCACACAAAGATGCACACAGACATACAGATACACACACACACGTTACATATTACTCAAGTATAAGGTTTTTAAGTTACCACAAAGATAACAAATTATTTGTACTATAACATTGCCCTTCAAACACTCCCTTAACAAAAAAGAGAAGCAGGCATAGGAATAGTTTTATCATGCAACCCTGGGGTGGTATCAGGGAGGCAGAGGGCTTGGAACTGACCTGTCATTGACTGTTAGGCACAAAGGTGCTGTGATAACAGGGAGGCCAGAAGGTTCTACTAGAACCCTCTCTTCTCTTCCAAGAAATGAATTCGAGTATTAGGAAAGATGAATAAACTCAGATCCGTGACGGAGGGCTAGAGAAGCTGCTAATTTACACACCGTTTCTCTGCCTTCTCCCTAGTTAGGCCAAGCTAAGCATATCAATAAATGATAACTTGATATCCTTTGAGAAATATCTGAGCTATTCTCTGCCTCCTGATCCATAACCCTACTGGCAGACAAGAAGTAGCTGTGAAATTTAGTAATTTTTATACTGATTTGACTTAATTCAGGAATTAAGAAACACTTGAATAGCATATGTTAATAATCAAGTATTTATATTAAGAAGCAACACTGGCCAGGCACAGTGACTCGCACCTGTCATCCCAGCACTTTGGGAGGCTGAGGCGGCCAAATCACGAGGTCAAGAGATCTAGACTATCCTGGCCAACATGGTGAAATCCCACCTCTACTAAAAATACAAAAATTAGCTGTGCATGGTGGTGCGTGCCTGTAGTCCCAGCTGCTCAGGTGGCTGTGGCAGGAGAATTACTTAAACTCAGGAGGCGGAGGTTGTAGTGAGCCAAGATTATGCCACTGCACAATAACCTGGCGACAGAACAAGACTCAGTCTCAAGAAAAAAAAAAAAAGATGCAACATCAGTCTTCTCCCCTCAAGTTCTAAGGCCAAAGTCTTTGACTTACACTTTGCACTTAAGTCCACAAAAATATAGCATTTCCCTACGGTCACCTTTCTCTTTCTTTTTTTTAAATTTTACTTGAAGTGCCGGGATACATATGCAGAACGTGCAGGTTTCTTACGGAGGTATACACCTGCCGTGGTGGTTTGATGCACCTATCAATCTGTCAGCTAGGTTTTAAGCCCCGCATGCATTAGCTATTTGCCCTCCCCTCCTCCGACAGGCCCCAGTGTGCGTTGCTCCCCTCCCTATGTCCATGTGCTCTCACTGTTTGACCACCACTTATGAGTCGGAACATGTGGCGTTTGGTTTTCAGCACCTTTCTAAACTTAGTTCTATCCTGGGATCCCGACTGACCAAGTTTCAGAAGAAAAGAAGGATCACTGGAGTTTCCGCTGTGTGTTCCCAGTCTCTACCAACACCACACACAATAAAGTGGGTGTAAGCCAGTCTATTTAAAAAAAAAGTCTAGAAGTTTCTCCAATGAAAAAAAAAGATAGTCAAGAAATCATTCCTTTGTTATTAAGTAGGACAGTCTTTAAGGGGAGGTTATGTTTGGATGACTCTAGGGGCTCTAACATGTACCCAGTTCTCTCATTTGAAAACACACAGGAAGTTTTGCATTTAATTTCAGGGGGTCATAGATCCCTGGTAGGCCATCCATGGACACTCCTCTGCAAACAAAGAGTTTCTTAGGCACATGAACTGTGCATAGAAATTGCTCTCTGAAGTAAAACTCCTTCCTCTAAACAACTTCTAAATAGTTTGGTTTCTTATGGAGAAGTTCCCATTTTGACAAAGTTATTTAGAAGGCTTGTGCAATGATGTCAACAAGATCACCTCTGGGATTTTCATTCCTCATTAAAGTGTCAAAATGACTGTGTCTATAAGAGAAGTTTCAGGGGAACTCAAAGGTTGCCCTGGATTTTCCCTGGGTACACTTGGACAAGACATTTCTCCTTCTCAAGCGGCAGTTTCTTCATCTGTGAAATGAAAGGATTACGCTATATAATCTCTAAAGCTCCTTCAAGATATAACTAACACTTACATCCCCATCCCTTCAGGAATTTTGATAGGCCTTCTCTGGAAAGAATTCAATAGCTAAATGTTGATGTTTATGGTAACAGAAGAGCAAGATTTTCTGCAGACAAAGCAAGGATGAACAAAGGCTGTGTTTCGACCAAGAACTAAAAATAAACCAGTGGCCTAATTCTGCCTCTGCTTTGAGAATTAAAAGATATTTTTGAGTGTAAAGAAATCCCTCAAAATTATCAACAGTGGCCAAAAATAAATCATAAGAAACTGCAAAGATCTCTTGCAAAATACCAGAAGAGAAGTCAGGAATAGGTCTCGATTTTCCTTCTGGTTCCTCTGCTGACTTCACCACACTTTCTACTGACTATTTCTTTCCTTGTATCATGCAGACTGGCCAAAATGGAAAAGGAAAGGAAGAAGAAAAGGTGAATCATCATTTCTTGGTATTACAGACCAGGAGTTGTGCATATGTCATTTCATTTCTCACAGGAACTTATTATGTATAATGAGGACACTGAGATTTGGTGATGATAAAAACCATGCAAAGAAACCGCCCCCCCCCCCAAAAAAAAGAACATCACACACACATATGTTTATTGTGGCACTGTTCACAATAGCAATCAACCCAAATGCCCATCAATGATAGACTGGATAAAGAAAACGTAGGTTACTGTAGCCTTGTAGTATGGTTTGAAATCAGGTGGTGCGATGCCTCCGGCTTTGTTCTTTTTGCTCAGAATTGACTTGGCTATTCAGGCTCTCTTTTGGTTCCGTATGAAGTTTAAAGTGTTTTTTTCCAGTTCCGTGAAGAAGGTCATCTGTAGCTTGATGGGGATAGCACTGAATCTATAAATTACTTTGGGCAGTATGGCCATTTTCATGATATTCATTCTTCCTAACCATGAGCATGGAATGTTTTTCCATCTGTCTGTGTCCTCTTATTTCGTTGAGCAGTGGTTTGTAATTCTCCTTGAGGAGGGCCTTTATATCCCTTGTTAATAGTATTCCTAGGTATTTCATTCTCTTTGTAGCAATTGTGAATGGGAGTTCGCTCTTGATTTGGATCTCTGTTTGTCTGTTATTGGTATATAGGAATGCTTGTGATTTCTCCACACTGATTTTGTATCCTGACACTTTGCTGAAGTTGCTTATCAGTTTAAGGAGATTTGGGGATGAGACGATGGGGTCTTCTAAATATACAACCATGTCGTCTGCAAATAGAGATAATTTGACTTCCTCCTTTCCTAATCGAATAAGCTTTATTTATTTTTCTTGCCTGATTGCTCTGGCTAGAACTTCTAAAACTATATTGAATAGGAGTGGTGAGACCAGGCATCCTTGTCTAGTGCCTGATTTCAAAGGTAATGCTTCCATCTTTTGCCTGTTCAATATGATATTGGCTGTGGATTTGTCATAAATAGCTTTTATTATTTTGTGATATGTTCTGCCAATACCTAGTTTATTGAGAGTTTTTAACATGAAGGGCTGTTGAATTTTGTTGAAGGCCTTCTCTGCATCTGTTGAGATGTCATGTGGTTTTTGTCTTTGGTTCTGTTTATGTGATGGATTACTTCTATGGACTTGCATATGCTGAACCAGTCTTGCATCCCCGGAATGAAGCCTACTTGATCATGATGAATAAGCTTTTTCATGTGCTGTTGCAGTCCGTTTGCCAGTATTGAAGATTTTTCCATTGATGTTCGTCATGGATATTGGCCTAAAGTTTTCTTTTTTAGTTGAGTCTCTGCCAGGTTTTGGTATCAGGATGATGTTGGTCTTATAAAATGAGTTAGGGAGGATTCCCTTTTTTTGTATTGTTTGGAATAGTTTCAGAAGGAAGGAAACCAGCTCCTCTTAGCACGTCTGGTAGAATTTGGTGGTAAACCCATCTGGACCTGGACTTTTTTTGGTTGGTAGGCTATTAATTGCTGCCTCAACTTCATCCCTTGTTATTGGTCTATTCAGGGTTTCAACTTCTTCCTGGTTTAGTTGTGGGAGAGTGCAAGTGTCCAGGAATTTATTCATTTCTTCCTCATTTACTGGTTTGTGTGCAAAGAGTTGTTTGTAGTACTTTCTGATGGTAGTCTGTATTTCTGTGGAATTAGTGGTGATAGCCCCTTTATCATTTTTTTATTGCATCTATTTGATTCTTCTCTCTTTTTTATTAGCCTGGCTAGTGGTCTATTTTGTTGATCTTTTTAAAAAACCAGTTCCTGGATTTACTGATTTTTTGAAGGGTTTTTTTTGTGTCTCTCTCTCCTTCAGTTCTGCTCTGATCTTAGTTATTTCTTCTCTTCTGCTAGCTTTTGAGTTACCCAAAGGATTATACATCGTTATATTAAAAAGACACATGCACACATATGTTCATTGGAGCACTGTGTACAATAGCAAAGACCTGGAACCAATTCAAATGCCCATCAATGATAGACTGGACAAAGAAAATGTGGCACATATAAACCGTGGAATACTACACAGCCATAAAAAACGATGAGTTCATGTCCTTTGTAGGGACATGGATGAATCTGGAAATCATCATTCTCAGCAAACTGACACAAGAACAAAAAACCAAACACTGCATGTTCTCACTCATAGGCTGGTGTTGAACAATGAGAACACATGGACACAGGGAGAAGAGCATCACACACCTGGGGTGGGTTGAAGAGGACTAGGGGAGGGACGGGGTGGGTGGGAATGGTGGGAAGGGATAATGTGGGGAGAAATGCTCGATATAGATGAAGGGGGAATGGAGGCAGCACATCACCCAGTTATGTATGTACCTATGCAACAACCCTGCAAGATCTGCACAGGTACCCCAGAATAAAGTACAATTAAAAAAAAAAAGAAAGAAAATGTGGCACATAGACACCATAGACTACTATGCAGCCATAAAAAAGGATGAGTCTGTGTTCTTTGCAGGAACATGGATGAAGCTGGAAACCATCATACTCAGCAAACTGACACAAGAACAGAAAACCAAATACTGCAGTTCTCACTCATAAGGGGGTGTTGAACAATGAGAACACATGGACACAGGGAGGGGAACATCACATCTGGGCCTCTATGGGAGTTGGGGGCTAGGGAAGGGATAGCAGGGGATGGGGGGACTGGGGAGAGATAACATTAGGAGAAATACCTAATGTAGATGACGGGCTGATAGATGCAGCAAGCTACCATGTCATGTGTATACCTATGTAACAAACCTGCATGTTCTGCACGTGTACCCCAGAACTTAAAGTATCATAAATAAATTTAAAAGATAAAAAATAGTTATAAACAAAATATCTTTTACTCTATAAAAACATACATCTACAATGTACCCTAAAAATTAAAAATAGGAAAAATTAAAAATTCATATGTCTTGTTAATTATTATTAATAGTCTAGTCTTGCTTTTTTTTCTCTAAGAAAAATAAAATCAGGATAATAACCATTAAAAAAAAAAGAGCATCACAACAGAGATGTCTGTTGGCCTAGGGCTGTCTATTCTCAAACCCCAAGTGATTTTCAATAAATCAGGCTGCCTCCATGAAGTTCTGACATACATCCTCCACAAAGATATTTCTGCATTTGGAAGCTAAAAGGACCTGATGTTTATCACAACTTAGGTTTATAAAGCGCGTTACCGCTGCAAGGGCTACAGATGATGACTACAAAGACTACAATGAGAGATGATACTGAAAGCCGCATTTTGGCAGGGATGAACAGTATTATTCAATAACAAAGCACCATATTGAAGATGAGAATGCTGGGCTGCGCTTTTTCACTAACCAACTAAGAATCTTGAACAAACACTTCTCATATCTAGGCTTCTATTCCTTCGCCGTTAAAACGCAGATGGATGGTAACATTAGACACCTTCCTCACTGGGCCTTGGTGATAAACCAAACGATATATGTTACGATGCCTTTAAGAGAACAAGGTGATGCTTTATGAATGCAATGTTTGAGACGGTTTAATGTATATTCTGAATTTTCCTTACAGCCATCGGTTCAGGTAACTAAAGCCCAAGCCAATTAACCAATTACTTAACCTGTAATTCACTTTTGATTGTGTTTACATTCCTATGCCTACTAAAGGATAAATAGGAAATAAAAATAAAAGCAGATTCCAGATACCATTTCATTAGAAGAGCATATGTTCCCTGATTAATTAGAGCTCCAAACAATTGTTTCTAGTTTTACCCAGGAGGTTGAAAAACGTCTCTGTTTATCTCAGAGTGGGAACTTCCTTTAGTCTAGCCCATATCTCTCTTCAATGCCTTATTTCCAAACATCAGACTGTAGTAAGAATTTAAGGTTAGGAGCTCCCTGTCACATAGCTAACAAGTGGTGTTATTATTCAAACTGAGATCTGTGGGACTTAGAAGGTGATGCTCTTTTCACAAATGCTGCCCTGCCTTGTGTAGCAACAGAGACTAAACATGAGAAATAAAGCTTGAAATTCCACTTTTCTGATTAATACACGGTGCCCATCTGTAGATTTATGTTTGTTTTTCTACTAAATAAATGGTTACATTTCCCCAGCCAAGAATACACTGGACTAATTAATACCAGCTTTCTTTCAAAGTCTACTGTATAGACAAAAACTCTATCCCGCGGGACCAATCCCTCACAAAGGCCATGGAAAGACCCTCCCAAGAGTCTTTCATCAGGAGAACCCTGAGAGCAACCACACATTGACACACTGTTGGCCACTGACAACTTAGCAAAGATTAGCACCAGTTAGTTGTCAAGCAGAAAATAATATAGAATTGTCAAGAGAAAATAGTATGGACAGAATGGAAGAAAAAAGGTAAAGAGACAGAGAAGAGGGAGGAAGAAAGGAGAAAGTAAGGCAGAAGTAAGAAGGGAAGAAAAAAACTGTTGAGAGCCTATTATTCGGATAGGAAAGTTTTTAAGGACCTGAAAAATATATATATACACACATATATATAACAAATGAGAGCCCATTATGTTCCAAGCACTTGCTAAGTAACATACAATTGCTTCATTTAACAGCATACAGTGTTGTTCTGTGTTCTACATTCACTATTTTTTCAAATGTTTAGATCAATCTTATGAGATACAATTACATATAACAAAAATAAGAGGCTGGGTGTGGCAGCTCACATCTGAAATCCCAGCACTTATCACTTGGACCCAGGAGTTTGAGATCAGCCTAGGCAATACAGTGAGACCTTGGAAGCTACAGAAAATTAGCTAGGCAGCACGGTGTGCACCCATGGTCCCAGCTACCCAAGAGGCTGAAATGGGAGGATCCCTTGAGCCTGGGAGGTGGAGACTGTAGTGAGCCATGAGTATGTCACTGAACTCCAGAACTCCAGCCTGGGCAACAGAGGGAGACACCATCTCAAGAAAAAAAAAAAGAAAAAAAAAAGGAGGAGTTATTCATGTAGGTAAGCATCACTATAATCATGATACAGAACACTTCCGTCACTCTAAAATCTTCGCTTATTCCCCTTTACTGTCACCTCTTAACCCCCAGCTTTAGGCAATCAAGTAATTTGATTTCACTGCCTATAAACTTGTCTTTTTCTGTACAATTCACATAAATGAAATTGTACAATATGCGGATATTTTCATCAGGTTTCTTCCACTTAGCAAATGTTTCTGAGCTCTGTTCATGTTGTAACATTTCTCATCATTTAATTCCTGTTTTCTTCTCTGAATAGTATTCCAATGTAAAAACTTATCCATTGCTTCTACTTTGGGGCAATTACAAATGAAGCTACTATGAACATTAAGGTACAAGTCTTTGTGTGAACATTTGCTTTTATTTTTCTTGGGTAAAGAAATAGTAGTAGAACTGCTGCATTGTATAAGTGCATGTTTAACTTTTCAAGAAACTGTCAAACAGTCTTCAAAACTGGTTGTGGCATTTTATACTCCCTTCAGCAATGTATGAGTATTCCAGTGGCTTCACATCCTCACCAACACTTGTTGTTGCCAGTCTTTTTAATATCATGCATTCAGCAGGTGGGTGGGTTGTCATGTCTCATTTCGCTTTTAGTTTGCATTTTTCTGATGACTACTAATGTTAAGCACGTTGTCATATGCTTATTAACTACTCATATATCTTCTTTTCTGAAGTGTTAGTTTATAAATTTTGCCCATTTTTAAAATTAGGTTATTCATC
Organism: Cheracebus regulus; assembly: GCA_963574635.1. NCBI lineage: Eukaryota > Metazoa > Chordata > Mammalia > Primates > Pitheciidae > Cheracebus > Cheracebus regulus. The sequence goes on along the minus strand of CAUYQU010007217.1, from coordinate 28,261 downwards.
TTCTTATTGAGTTGTCAGAGTTTCTAAATATTCTGGTCTTTAGTTCTTTGACAGATACACACATTTACAACACTTTCTTTCAAGTCTATGGCTTAATGTATTTTACTATCTAAATGATACCTTTTAAAAATAAAATATTTTTAATTCTGATAAAGTTCAATTAATCTTTTAAAAGATTTTATGGTTTGTGATTGTTATCCCATATGTAATAAATCTTAACTTACATACAGATCACAGAGATTTTCTATGTTCTGTCTTCCAGCTTGAGGTTTTACCTTTAACTTTACAATTCAAATTAATTTTCGTATATGCCATGAGGTCAAGGTCAAAGTTTATTTTTAATTTCATTTTGATATACAACAAATGGTATACTTTTCATTATTTTTTGAAAAGAATATCCTTTCTCGATTGAATTACCCTAGTTCCTTTAATTGTGTAGGTCTATTTCTGGATTCAGCATTCTATTTAATTAATCTATATATGTCTATGCTTATGTTAATACCACATTGTCTTGATCACTATAGATTTTTAGTAGTTCTTGAAATAATTTAATGCATGTCATCCAACTTTGTTCTTTTTTGAAATTGGTTTGACTATTACGGGTATTTTATATTTCTGTATCATAAAATAAAGTTGACTCATCAATTTCTACAAAAAAAGTCTTGCTGGGAATCAAAATCAGAATGAGATACTATCTCATGCCACTCAGAATGGTGATTATTAAGAAGTAAAAAAAACAACAGATGCTGATGAAGTTGCGGAGAACTAGGAATACATTTATACTGTTGGTGGGAATGTAAGTTAATTCAACCATTGTAGAAGACAGTGTAGTGGTTCCTCAAAGACCCAGAAATACCATTTGGCCCAGTGATACCATTATTGGATATATATCCCAAAAAATATAAATCATTCTGTTATAAAGAAATATGCACATATATGTTCACTGCAGCACTATTCATGACAGCAAAGACTTGGAATCAACCCAAATGCCTATCAGTGATGGACTGGGTAAAGAAAATGTGGTACCTATACTCCATGGAGTACTATGCAATCATGTAAAGGAACGAGATCGTGTCATTTGAAGAGACATGGATGGAGATGAAAGCTATTATCCTCAGCAAACTAATGCAGGAGCAGAAAACCAAACATGACATGTTCTCACTTTTAAGTGGGAGCTGAACAATGAGAACACATGGACACAGGCAGGGGAACAACACACACTGGGGGCTGCAGGGTAGTGGGGAGTGGGGAGTGGGAGAGCATCAGGAAAAATAGCTAAAGTATGCTGGGCTTTATACCGAGGTGATGTGTTGATAGGTGCAGCAAGCCACCATGGCACATGTTTACCTCTACAACAAATCTGCAGCACATCCTGCACATGTATCCTGGAATTTAAAAAATTCCTGCCGGGACTTTGATTGCAACTACATTGAATCCAGAGATCAATTTGGGGAGATTCTCAATATTGAATTTTTGAATCCATGAACACATTATATCTCTCCATTTATTTTATTTAAATATATTTTTAAGAATCTGGATTATATTCTGACTTACAGTTAGGTCTGAAAGATATCTAAGTGGTCACTAAACTCTAACATTTATTTTATATGTAATAAATCATGTATTTTTTTTTCCAAATGGGTGCCTAGTCTTTTTTTTCCACACAACTAGCCAAAATATTTTTGATTGTCAGTCTAGTATTCTCTTTCTTGCTTGCTCATCAAAGGTTAATTTGAGTTAAATAATAAAGTGCTCAAAGGAAAGAGATAAAAATTTCAAAAAATGTTGAATATGCTTAGGGTAGAGGAGGGTTCTTTCCTATAGCACATGCATTCATGTGTGTACAAACCCACACACAGTGCACACACAGACCACACCAAGACTTTTCTCAGAGAAAGATACTAAAATACAGGAGGAAAGTGACTGGAAAAAGAAGCAGGAGAACTAAATATAATTGTGGTCTGCATATCTGAGTTCTCTTCAGTGTCTTCCAATCAATGCAAGTAATACCTATGGGTGATAAACTGTGATTCCTGAAGGTGGTACTGCCAGAAGACGGAATCATTTGGGTTTCTGGATTTGTTAAGAACCCATACAGATAAAGGAAGCACATACCCAGGAAAGGTCTAGCTTTACTTCATAGTAAAGCAGACCATGGCAGAGTCAGATCCGAATCTGAGGTTGGCCTCATTCTGAGCAGAGAGTACTATGTAGATGTCCCCAGGTGAATGGAGCTCTGGCCCTGCCCTTTGTAAGCCCTCTGTGTGGAGCTGTGCCTACACAGCACATATCATGTGATCCTGAAGCAACAGGTAGTAGTATTTTCATGACCAGTTTCTCTACAGACAAGGCTGAGAGGCATTAGTACAGCCGTCTTCCTATTTAACTATTAAAATACTTCCATATGTGATGAAAACCAAATGTCTTAATCAACAGCCATTTCTTCCAAAGACTTTCCCCCATCCTATAGTGTCTCTAGCTGCCCTAGATGTACCAAACAACATTACCACGTGATCTAGCAACCAAGGGTTAAAGGCTGGCACAACTGGCCCCCATTCCAAGCCCAGGGGTGTGGCTTTACCCATGCTGACTGGTACCGATGTCAGACTAATTGTTATATATGTTAAATATCACCACTTTCTACAGAAATGTTTTAGAAGACATTTAATTTCACAATAGCCATTTCCTAATATTTCCAGCTTATGCACTCCTTTCTATTCTCATAGTCCCTCTCTCTGACCTAAAAGCTTATGTAAGTGAGCATCTCATAGCTACAAAAAACATAACAGCCACTATCATTGATTAAGCACTTACTATTCTGACTCTTTATGGTCACAATTTCATTTAATCCCCAAATAAACCTACAGAACAAGCACTTGGGCCCTCACTTAACAAACGAGGAGCCTGAGGCTCAGAGTGGTTGAATAACTTTCTCCACGCCAACATCTGGGCTCCTTTCAGTTTGAATCTTTCTACCATGCCTCATCACGTTTTCCATTTTGTGTAATAAAAGAGATTTAAAAATAAAAGTTCCAATTAAAATGTGAGGATCATCCTCAAAGCTTCCAATTCTTATTAAAATGCTAATCGTTTTTCATTTTGTCATTTTTAATGTATTTACCAACTCATACTTTTATGTAAAAATATAAAAGTACCCAACATGATTCTGGCAGCAGCCTGACTGCTTCCCACTACAGTGGGGACTGTCATCTTATGCGCTGGGAATGTGAAGTCACCTCCTTTTATGCACTGCACTAATAAAATCATTCACTTTTGCACTCCAAATCTTACACTTGTATTTATTTATATTCTCAGCCATCATTTTTTTTCATGCTTTTACACTCCCTTGTTATAAAATAATACATAGATTTAATAGAGACAGGCTTTGTCGTGGTAAGAGGGCTGGATTTAGTGGTTTCTAGGGGGGAATTATTTGGGATAACTAATTGAAACCAAAGCACATTACCATTCCTTGCCTGCAACAATAAACACTGGGTCTTCAAAGGCTGACCAAGTTTCCAATGATTCCCAACAATAGCAGTTGTCATTTTCAAATGATGGTCCTTTTGAAACGCCAAGTGGAGTGAAGAAAAAGTGCGTGCTATTGCTGATTAGACAGGAATATGACTTGCAGCAGCCTATGGTACTCTCTTGTCTGCAAATTTTCTGCCCTGATTAATTACAAAGAGTGCCAGAGTGTGTTGACGTTAGTTAAAAGCATTTGCTCTTTCCAGCCTGTCGTTATACCCGAATTAAGGATTTCTGTGTCAAGGTGAGGTCAGGAGAGTTCAGATCTGTTTTCCACTGATAAATCTTGCTGTCCCATAAGGATTAAAGGAACTCAAGGCTTTCATATGTAAAACTAATACATGATCGCCTATGTATTTATGTCCCCATGATCAAAGAGCTCTTGGCCAAGTGGGAATGCCTCAAAGAGATAAGTAATTTGTTCACTATAAACATTACAATTCTCTATCCCTCTACAAAGTACTGAAAATAAATTCTCTGATCAGAGTTAATTAGCATCCTTGTTGCTTTGGGTTGGAGCTGACTAGTTCTCTTAAAGGCACACGAACGTGAAAATTACATGGCTTCTCTGAGCTAGCTTCTTAAATTCTGTCAAAGTTAGGTGGTGTATCCAACCACCAATTAGCTTGAACCCATTTACTTTAATCAGATTAATTGAATAAAATTTATTGAGCTCTTTCTCTATATTCATGAACCCTTCTATGCTTCTATTTGTTGACTCTTTACTCTGTGCCAAGTGCCTTTTTGAGGGCCTAATGCCTCATATTCACAGTATAGCATGGGGTGTCAGAGAGAGGAATTAGCACAAGCAGTCAGAGGCCAAGAGAGATGGAAATGACCTATCTTAGGTGATGTTCAAGACTGGCTTGGAAGAATGAGTAGAAATTTATTAGGTTTATATGAAAAAGAAGGACATTTCAAGAAACAAGAATAATAAGGCCATGTGAAATAATAACTGTGGATTCACACTGCTAGCCCTTCCTTCTTAGTAAGTTCTCCATCAATTTTTTTTTTTTTTGAGATGGAGTCTCACTCCTTAGCCCAGGCTGGAGTATAATGGCACAATCTCAGCTCACTGAAACCTCCACCTCCCAGGTCCTGGTTCGAGCAGTTCTCCTACCTCAGCCTCCTAAGTATCTTGGATTATAGGCAGGAGCCACTATGCCCAGCTAATTTTTGTATTTTTTAGTAGAGTTGGGGTTTCACCATGTTGGCCAGTCTGGTCTTGAACTCCTGACTTTGTGATCCACCCACCTCGGCCTCCCAAAGTGCTAGTATTACAGGTGTGAGCCACCACATCCGGCCCAGTTCTCCATAAATTTTAAACGAACTGAGGAATGAAAAAAATCAAGGCTATTTTCTCTTTAATTCTTTTAAAGCACAGGGGTAGAGACCAACATTGGAGTAAGAAGCCTTGGTATCAAGTCCTAGTTGTTCCTGCTAAATCCAGCTTACATGGCATTTGGCTTCTCCATACATCTGTTTCCTAACTTAGCAAATGGAAGTAATATCTCTTCTACAGCTTTTCAAAAGCTGATCACTGTAATAAAAAAAACCCAAATCCAGCCATTAATGACTTAATCTATAAATGACCTAATGGAGGTCCACAAAGAGCTTACCCAGAACTTTGTGTCACATTGCTAGTGCACGTTCCAATTGTGGGAGCTCATTTGGGTGCAGACTCCTTACATGCACCTCTTCAGGTATTGCTAGAGTCATCAAATTCAGTCTTTGCCAATAATTTTTCTTTTCAGTTTTCAAAATAGTCATCAAAGTTATGTGTTAACCAAATCATATGCATGCACATTTACATGTTTGTTACTGCATTACAGCAAAGCTATAGGATAATTTGGGCATGAGAACCATTTCTACGTGACCTTGTCAGCATAGACGAGACACTGTGCAAACTAATGAGTGTATTGTCATCATCTAATTTGCTTTAACAATCTAACGTTATATTGTTCGACAAGGAATCCTTTGTACAACCTCTTAGAGTATGCAAAATCGTTTCACTTGCATTATTTTATTTCATATTTACAGTAGACTATAAGTAAAGCATATCAGAGGGCAGTGGTCATTGTCTCTAGGTTACAGAAATATATATACATATATATGTTTATATATGTGTGTGTGTCTGTGTATATATATATAGTCTCAGAAAGGTCAGGAAAGCTACTGGAGACTTTGTAATTAAAATATGGTGACACCTACTCCAAAGACAGTACTGTTTCCACTATAGCACACTGCCTTCTCTAATCAGCAACTGCATAAAAGAGATCACTGACACACAGATCCTAACCACAGAAGTCCAGCTTACCAGCAACCCTAACAAGCAGAGTTTTTGATGCTGTTCCTAATAACTCAAAATGGCGGAAAAAAACAACAGCTTAGACTAGTGCTTCTCAACCAAGGTTGATTTGGGACCTGTGGGGACATTTTTCAATACTGGGGACATCTGGAGAGTGAGGTGCTATTGGCATCTAGTGGGCAGAGGCCAGGAATACTGCTGAACATCCACAATCATAGGAGAGTCCCTGCAACAAAGAATGATCAGACCCATAATGCTAACAGTGCTGAGGGTGAGAAAGCCTAGCTTAGAACAACTGCCCTTAGGATGATAGGAGAAGGGAAGGAATATAGATTGCTTTTCCCATTGGGACAAGATAATTTAACACTATCCAGGATGAATTACTTTCAGCCTTAAGGGATGCTCTGCCTAGCAGTTCTGCATGGCAGGGTGAGAAAGGATTGCCTAATATTTTGCTAAGAGATAGTCCTCATTTTATGTAGGGAATAAATAGAAACACAAATGCCAACAAATAGAAATTCAGATTCAGTTTATAGCTTTTTTAATTCAAGATGCACTTATTCTTAATATTTTTGAATATCAGATGCTAAATTACCCACTATGTGTAGGTTTCATGATATACAAAGGGAATATTTAGATTGTTCTCCTGATCTCAGGAAGAATACAGAAAAATAAACATAACTCAATTAATGACAAGAAACATCAAAGGGGAAAATCTGAAATGACTACATAAGGTTTTTTAACTTTAAGATCAAAGCATATTCTCAGAAAAATTTTTTTATTATGTCCTATGAAAAGAAAAGGAATAGACTCTCCATGTTTGAATAATTTCTTAACAGAGTAAAGGAGTTATCAAAATATTTAAAATATTAGCACTTTATTAATTCAATATTATAATTGTTATATAAGCAGTCTATAATCCCTGAAACTCAAAGGTAGGCTAAATATAAGCTTAAGATGATTTTAAATACACATCCTTTTTCCAAAGTGCAACTGCCAAACAAATGGTAGCTGGGATGAGTGTTTCATTTTCACCACGAAACTGTAAATCCATCATCTATGAGACAACTGTAAATTATGCATGCTGGGGAAATTCCTCTCACTTGGCCTGCTGGGGAAATCCAAGAAAAGCAGCAGGAGAAATGACTTACTACCTCTCAACACTGACCTGAAACTTGTACAGAAACTTCACTGCTAGAGAGGAGACCTGGCAGAATGTGAGCGATTCAGCAGCAAGGTTGAAAATGAACTTCTAGGGGTGATGAAGAGGAGACAGAGGCAGAAAACAGATTCCAGTATTTTCATTGTTTGCCCTAACCCAAGATACCTCTGGACAACCTGATTTGCATTCCTTGACATGCACTGATTTGACACATCAGGCTATTATACCCCATGGCGTAGAAAGGAATCATGTGTTACCAATGTCTTCCATATCAGGTTCTTGGCAAAAAGATATCTTTGCATGTTAACTGCCAAATGTATAAGATATAAAGTATGTGAAAAGAATTAATCAATAAACTCTTAGATGATTAGCCAAGGTCTTTTCATATGTTGTCCAGACAGTAAATACAATGTTTAAGACACGGGGATATTAGAATAGTTTTTTTTTTTTTTTTGAGACAGTCTCCTCTGTCACCTTGGCTGGAGTACAGTGGGGTGACCTCAGCCCACGGCAACCATCGCCTCCAGGTCAAGCAATTACTGTGCCTCAGTCTCCCAAGTAGCTGGGATTACAGGCACACCATCACATCCAGCTAATTTTTTTTATTTTTAGTAGAGATAGGGTTTTGCCATGTTGGCCAGCCTGCTCTTGAACTCCTGACCTCAAATGATTCGCCTGTCTCTGCATCCCAAAGTGCTAGGATTATAGTCGTGAGCCACCATGCCCAGACAAGAATGAATATTTGCTAATATGACAAAAATAGTCCTTCCCTTAGTTTAACTGAAGTTTGGGTCAAAAGAGCCACCGGTTATCTTAGACCAGAAATGGGACTACAGAAATTATTGTAAGTTATTTTCCTGCAACATGAAAGTATCAATACCTATTTCACAAGACAGCCAAATTAGTTAAACTAGACACTCTGTGTAAAGGGGTTAGAACATAGGACTGTTCTATAAATGTCACAAGACAGCCAAATTTGTTAAACTAGACACTCTGTGTAAAGGGGTTAGAACATAGGACTGTTCTATAAATGTTTCACAATAAATGTGTCTTAATCTGTTCAGGCTTGTATAACAAAATACCATAAACTGAGTAACGTCTAAACACAGAAATTAATTTCCCACAGCTCTGGAGGCTGGGAAGTCCATGACCAAGGCACCTGCAGATTTAGTATCTAGTTAGGGCCTGTTTCCTGATTAATGGACAGTGCCTTCTTGCTGTGTCCTCACCTGATGGAAGGGAAGGGGGCAGCCCTCTGGAACCTCTTTCATAAGGGCACTAATCCCATTCACGGGGGCTCCACCCTTATGACCTAATTACCTTCCCAAAGGATCTACCACCTAAGACCATCACTTTGGGGGTTAGAACTTCAACCTATGAAATTTGAGGGAACACAAACATAAACATCCAGACCATATCAGAAATGCAAGTAGGAGAAGAGATGGATAGGTTTGCTCCATGTAGCTCCAGAGCAGAGATACGGGACTGAGGTGAGAGTATGAAAAGAAGGGGAAGTTTGGTTCACATGGGGGAATATAGTTAAGAGACTAGGCTCAGAAATCTAACCTTGTGTGACCTTGGATAAGTACATTGATTTCAGCGAGCTTCTGTTTCCTTCTCTGTAAAGTGGAAATCCTATTAGTGCCTTTCTCAGTATTCAAATAATTTACACAAAGCAAAATGCCTAGAGAATTGGTCTGACAGATGTTTTTAAAACTCACACTATAAACGTTAGTTATTATTCTATTATTACTATAATCATTACTAGCAAGGACTAGGCCACACTATACTCATTCAGAATGTTTTGGGACATAGTGAGTTCTCATTATCTAACATATTTAACCAGAGCTGGGAAAATCACCATTTAAGAAAGCCATGCCTTGATTAGAAGGTTGCTGAAATCCCAAGCATCTCATAATTTTCATCATGACTGGAAGCCAAATTCGTACCTGGTGAAATATGCAGGACTTTCAGAAAGGCCCCCCACTTAAAATTCTCAGCAGAGCCAAGTCATAAACTTACACTTATTTCTCTGGTCCATTTCTTGGCAGGCAGGCCCTTTAGCATCCTGTAGCAGCAACTCACCAAACCTCAGCAATATCTTAGAGCATTTCCCATCCCAGTGCCTCCTAATAAAATGCAAGACAAATTGGTAGCCAGGGGAGAGAAGTGTCTTGTGTTACATTTTGTGTTCTTTTAACTATTCCATCTGTGATTTACAGCTCAACAGAGGGATGAGGGAGCTGGGTGAGTAAAATGTTGAGACTGAAAGGAGAAGGATCACATAGCAGCTGCACACATGAAGACACTGGCTATTTAGTTTGCAGGAAGCAGAAGATAAGACAACCAAGGTGATGCAACAGAGGACAGCATTTGAATGTGTGACCGAATGTACATAAATACACTTGGGAAAAATTGCACAAGTGCATGACCAGTTTTGCCTGTTAGTTGTAAAATCACGATGAAGGTTATCTCTGGACCCCACACAAAGCTTAGCTTGTTCATCTGTGAACTTAATTCTGATGTAGAAAAAAACAACTCAATAGAAATTTTTGTGGGTCTTTCATAAACACATCCCCTCAGATGTAAAATTTATATACTTCCTTTCAAAACTGGAATCTCCCAGATCTGAAACTTCATGAAAAAGGGAGTGATTTTAATGCCTTTAATTAACATTTTGTCAAAAATTTTGTTTATTAATCATTATTCTGAAGGTGCTCATGTGTCTTTTTAGCTTTCTCCATAAAGACTTAACTTATTTTTATCAGAAGATCCAAGAATATAACTATATCTTAGCTAAGAAGATGATCTATTTTTAAATTAAGCTGCAAATTGTGTGTAAACATACAAGGAAGTAAAAACATGCCTTCTTTAGTACATCTGATTTTACCTAATTATACTGAGGCATGTTGCATCTCAGATTTAAAGAAAACAGCAGAACCCCAACAGTTTAATGTAAAATTCGAGTTCTATGATTAAATATCTGCTTGATTGGATACACACAGAACACAATGTAATGATGAAAGATCAGGGCCTACCTTTCTATGACACAGGAAAAATATATAGAAAGGATCTCAGGGCTGGGTATAATAAATACCTAAGTCCATCTGCCAGATGAGATCATTGTCAATTCATTCCTGGATGTATAGGTTCTGCCTCTGAATTCCATAAAGAACATTTTGGTGGTGGCCAAACTCCATTTATTGATGGATCACTTTCTGTAGATGGGAATCAGAAACGTGAATTTAAATCTCCAAATGTGACCCACAACCACACACTATCATATCTAACAGAAATTACATCTGTTCTGAGAAGGATAATGTGCCCAGTTATACTGAATTAAGAAAGTTGAAATTGCTTCTTCATTTTATTCCATCATGTTTGATTTCAACAAAACATAAAATTAAACATTACTAAAATGACTTGGGTTGATAAAGTCATTATCAGGGATGGAATCATAGGATGAAAAGCTTCCTCCTTCTGGGAATTGCTGAAGTCCTGAACCTTCACAGCTAAGACTTCATCTACACTGTTATTTCTTCATTGAGCAAAAAATTTTCAAATACTATGTTCTAGTTACTAAACCTCTTCAAACTGCAACATGTATTTTTCATTAGACAAAAATCTATGGCCAGGCACAGCAGCTCATACCTATAATCCCAAAACTTTGAGAGGCCAAAATGAAAGTATTGCTTGAGGCCAGGAGTTCCAAGCCAGCCTGGCAACATTTCAACATGCCATCTCTACAAAAAAAATACAAAAATTAGCTGGTTGTGGTGGTGCCCACCTGTAGTCCCAGCTACTCAGGAGACTGGAAGAATTGCTTGAGCCTGGGAAGTCAAGGCTGCAGTGAGCCATGATGATGTCAGTGCAATCTAGTCTGGGTGACAGAGCAAGACCCTGTATCAAGAAAAAAAGAAAAAGTAAGATAAAATCTAGGTTCAAGAAATAGTGAAGAAAGCAATAAAAATAACTAAGATAGAAACAGACAAAGTAGTCCTTTCACTCAAGAAGGAAAAGCAGGTGTGCTCAGTGAGGGTTAGTCTTGGCATTCTGGTTGGATCCTGCAGTTGATGAAGATGACCATAGGTGTTACTTCCCACCCCAACTCAGCCCTATCCAAAGTGGAGCAGAAAGATGGATAGCTCATCCAGAAGTGGGACTCTGAGTAGAGGAGCGAAGTGGCTGACTGGCCCAAGTAGCCATGGAGTAAAAGGGACAGAGCAGTTAGAATGTTTTGGAATAGTCTGTCTACTGACTGTCAGGAAAAGATGACCAGCACTAAAATTTATGTCATGTGACCCATTTCCATTAAAGAGTAGGGTTGGGCCAAAGGAGGACAATGCAGCAGCCATTCTTTCACCTGTCCCAACATAGCCTCTATAACAGAGGATAGGATCTGAACTTGAAATAAGGCCAGGCACTGTGCCTTAGGCCTATAATTCCAGCACTTTGAGAGGCTGAGGCAGGTAGATCACATGAGGCCAGGAGTTCAGGACTAGCTTGGTCAACATGAAGAAACCATGTCTCTACTAAAAATACAAAATTAAATTAACTGGGTGTGGTGGCAGGCGCCTGGAATCCCAGCTGCTTGGGAGGCTGACATGAGGATGGTTTGAATCTGGAGGTAGCACTGAACAAAGACTGCACCACTGCACTCCAGCCTGGGCAACAGAGTGAGACCCTGTCTTAAAAAACAACAACAACAACAACAAATGAACTTGAAATAAATGACTATTTTATATTTTCTTTAGATGCTATATATGCACTTAACCAGGTAATATAAGGTTGTTTAACAGTGGAAGAAAGAAGTAATTAAGTCCCTTCTTAAAGGAATAACCCAAGACCTATTTATTCATTCATTCAATTAATCATGATTAGTTATGAAAAGCACAAGAAATACCAGGTGCTTTGACTCTTACCCTTCCTGATCCTTCTTAAGCATTAAGTCTTTAGTATAAGGAGGTTGGGGAAAGGAAAGAGTCAAAGCCCAACTCTGAGCCTTCATCCCTTCCCCAGAGTGGGAAGAAACCAGGAGGATAGAGTATTGGATGAGACTACACAACCTCACCCCAGTGAAATGTGGAATGAGAGAAGTCAGGAATTGGAAACGAAGATGCAGCACTTTTTCTGCCTCATTTAGTCATCCTCACACTACACATGACCACCAGGAATGTCAAATGACAGTTTCCCTAAATACTTTTCATGTGACCATTGGCCTTGGAACAATAAACAAAGTGGTAAAAATAAAATAATTTGTTTAAAACTACTGCTTAATTGCTTTTATTTATGAGCTTTACTTGTCTTCTTTGTCTAGTCATCACAGGGTCTCCAAATTTGTTAGAGTAATAACTTATGATTGAAAATGCTTATAATTTACAACAGGCTTTCACAAAGAGATCATCCTCCCAATCCTCAGAACAACTCTGGAAGTTAGGTGTTACCATTATTTTAACATGATCGATCTGGAAACCTGAAGTTTGGAGAGGTCAGAAGATTTGTCCAAGGAAATGTAGTGCTATGCAGACATCATGCTTTTAAGCTGTGTGGTCTTCTTATTCCCATGTTGCTTTGTTAAGTGAGTATTAAATTTTATGGAATCACATCACCCGCATCTGTCTTAGTAGGCTTAGTCCTCCTGTGTTGCACTCATGCAGCCTGAACTTCTGCCTCAAGATTTTTTTTTTTTTCAGATGGAGTCTGGCTCTGTACCCCAGGCTGGAGTGCAGTGGCATGATCCAGCTCACTGCAACATCTGCCTTCCTGGGTTCAAGCGATTCTCCTGCCTCAACCTCTTGAGTAGTTGGGATTACAGGTGTACGTCACCATGCCTCACTAATTTTTGTATTTTTAGTAGAGATGGGGTTTCATCATGTTGGCCAGACTAGTCTTGAGCTCTTGATCTCCAATAATCTACCTGCCTCAGCCTCCCAAAGTGCTGGGATTACAGGCATGGGCCTCCGGGCCTGGCCTACCACAGGGCCTTCTTCAGCTGCTGAAGCCTAATTTACCTGCCCACCTGTAAGTGCAGAAGGCCAGAAGTGCAAGGAAACAAATCCAATTGGGAACATCCTACAGCCAATGACTGGCAAGAGTTAGTGAATAAATACCCTGACTTCCTCATTCTCAGGAGAGATACATGGAGGTTTGTTCTACGTTGGCTCTCACAGTTTCCTCGCAAGACTAACATCCAGTGGTCACAGGAATTACTGCCTTGAAAACATGTCTATGATTAGCTGCCTTCCTTTTTCTATGTCACCTGCCCAAACTTCTGCTGGTATTTGTTTCCTCTCCCTAGTAAACTCCTTCTACTTAAATTCTTGCTCAGTGTCTGCTTCTAGGGGAGCCCAAACTAAGACAAGTATCAGAGCAGCTTCAGTGTATGTGCAAACTCTGTTCATAAATTCCATCCTATAACTGTAGGATCTCACCCATTTTTTTAAAACCCATCTGTATTTTTTTAATTAGCCAGAATCATGCCTAAGAAGTTGCTGCTTCAAGTTAACGCATCATTGTCACAATTGCATTATTTTGAGAGAACACTGTAGACTGTATTTGGGTTTTTGCAGCTTCTAAAATTTCTATCATTTTTTCCATTGTTGCAAGTACAAGATTAATTATTACCAGGTTTCTAAAGAAAAAGGAAAAAATATGATCCAAAACATTTCATATGTAGTACAAATCTGAGTTAAAGGGGAAAAAAAAAGATCTTGGCCTTCCAACTATGTGTCAGAGTGAAAACCAGCCACAACAGCAAGACTCGGGGGAAGACAAATGTTGCTGGTGGTGGAGGGGACAGGAGAGAACATTTACTCAAGTTTTTAGATGGGTGAGGGAGGTGTATTCATAGCCCTTCAGGAGCAGGTAGGGTCTTTATAGACAATGGTCTTTAAGGAGAATGTTCTTTAAAAAACTAAGAAAGAAAAGAATGGATAAAGAACATATACTGTGTTTTTACTTAATAGGGATTAAAGGATCTTCCAGGTATTTTATGTATTCTATTATAGTAATTACTATTTTACATAAGGCTTCTATGAGGACCATTATCACCATTTATATGGGCTGGAATAACCTGAGAGAGTATAATGTAGTTAAGACATTTAGCAAGTGGCAAAGCTGAAGTTCAAAACCCAAGTGTAATAGACTCTAAAGCCCATTAACATCAACGGTAAGGTACGGCCCCAGCAAAACTGCATGGAAATTAGGTCGTATCACAGTTTGTAAAGAACTTTCATTAAGGCTGAGAAAGAGAAAAAGAGCTCTTGATAGCCAGGGACTGGTCTGGCTCTATTAGCCAAGCCCTGGTATTGGTAAGAAGTGCCAGGATGCATAGCTCGGTTGTGATATTTTTCTATAAAATGATTTCACAGAACACCAACATTAAGATAGACCACGATGAAAAAATGATCGTGAAAGAGCAAGACAAAGATAAGACCAGTCCACATTCATGCCTGGGAAAGATAAAAGCAAGTATATTCTCCACTAATAATAACAATAAATTAATTTCAAACACTAAACAGCATCCTTTCCTGGCAAATACAGTAATGACCAATGCCACTGCTTTACCAATTACATCTTGAAATTTGCTTTGTGCTACTTGCCTTCTAGATAGGAATTAATAAAACAACCAATCATAGAATTACCTTTCCATCCTGACAGAATCCAATTCAGGGTAAAGACCACTTCCTTGAACCCTTCCCGAGATCACCTAACACAGCCTATAATAAAAATTTTCAAGCAACTTCTTACTGAAAAAATCCACAGTTTTGTATGATGTTCATTCACCTTCGTCAGAGCAAGTCAGTGAACCCAACTTTGTCAATACAAGTATATTTTCAGCAGTCTTTGGCTGAAGGACATTGAGCGTATATTGTCTAATTCAACCAAAATTTTCTGAGTCAAACAAAGTGAATTATGTATCTTTAGTTCCCCTACAGAAACTGACATAAATCCTACATCTGTAATAGGTGAATAATGACATATATTCCTTTTTTTTTTTAGATGGAGTCTTGCTCTGTTGCCCAGACTGTAGAGCAATGGTGCAGTCTCAGCTCACTGCAACCTCTTCCTCCTGGGTTCAGGCAATTCTCCTGCCTCAGCCTCCCGTGTAGCTGGGACTACAGGAGCACACCACCACATGGGGTTTCACTATGTTGGCCAGGCTGGTTTCAAACTCTTGACCTCATGATCTGCCTGTCTCAGCCTCCCAAAGTGCTGGGATTACAGATATGAGCCACCACGTGACATACCTTCTAAACTCAAAAGCAAATTTTAAACGTAGAAAGAAAATATTAGATTTAATAACGTCTATGTTCAAAACTCTCCTTGCTGAGTTTACAACAAAATGACAATAAACACTGTTCCTAAATGTTTCCACAATACAGAACAGAATGGGAGAGGGGTCAAAAGAAAAACATATGAAAACAAAGAAAAGAGAGGATAGAACAGTAATTTTTTTTTTATTATACCTTAATTCTGGGGTACATGTGCAGAACATGCAGGTTTGTTACAGAGGTATACACGTGCCATGGTGGTTTGCTGCATCCAACCCCCATCAATGACATTAGGTATTACTCCCAATGTTATCCCTCCCCAATCCCCCCACCCCCTGCTATCTCTCCCCTAGCCCCCTTACCCTGACAGGCCCCAGTATGTGACATTCCCCTCCCTGTGTCCATGTGTTCTCAATATTCAACACCCACCTATGAGTGAGAACATGTGGTGTTTTGTTTTCTGTTCTTGTGTCAATTTGCTGAGAATGATGGTTTCCAGCTTAATCCATGTCCCTAAAACGACATGAACTCATCATTTTTTATGGCTGCATAGTATTCCATGCTGTATACGTGCCACCTTTTTTTATCTAGTCTACTGTTGATGAGCATTTGGGTTGGTTCCAAGTCTTTGCTATTGTAAACAGTGCTGCAATAAACATACATGTACATGTGTCTTTATAACAGAATGATTTATAATGCTTTGGATATATACCCAGTAACGTGATTGCTGGGTGAAATGGTATTTCTATTTCTAGATCCTTGAGGAACCGCCACACTGTCTTCCACAATAGTTGAACTAATTTACACTCCCACCAACAGTGTAAAAGTGTTCCTATTTCTCCACATCCTCTCCAGTATCTGTTAGCTTCTGATTTTTTAATAATCGCCATTTTAACTGGCATGAGATGGTATCTCAATGTGGTTTTGATTTGCATTTCTCTAATGACTAGTGATGATGAACTTTTTTTCATGTTTGTTGGCTGCATAAATGTCTTCTTTTTAGAAGCGTCTGTTCATATCCTTCACCCTCTTTTTGATCATGTTTCTCTTTTCTTGTAAATTTGTTTAAGTTCTTTGTAGATTCTGGTTGTGAGCCCTTTGTCAAATGGGTAGATTGCAATTTCTTTTCCCATTCTGTTGGTTGCCGGTTCACTATAATGCTTGTTTCTTTTGCTGTGCAGAAGCTTTTTAGTTTAATTAGATCCCATTTATCTATTTTGGCTTTTGTTGCCACTGCTTTTGGTGTTATAGTCATGAAGTCCTTGCCCATGCCTATGTCCTAAATGGTATTGCCTAGGTTTTCTTCTAGGGTTTTTATGGTGTTAGGTCTTATGTTTAAATCTTTAATCCATCTGGAGTTAATTTTTGTATAAGGTATAAGAAAGGTATCCAGTTTCAGCTTTCTACATATGGCTAACCAGTTTTCCCAACGCCATTTATTAAACAGGAAATCCTTTCCCCATTGCTTGTTTTTGTCAGGTTTGTCAAAGATCAGATGGTTGCAGATGTGTGGCATTATTTCTGAGGCCTCTGTTCTGTTCCATTGGTTTGTATCTCTGTGTGGTACTAGTACCATGCTGTTTTGACTACTGTAGCCTTGTAGTATAGTTTGAAGTCAGGTAGCATGATTCCTCCAGCTTTGTTCTTTTTGCTTAGGATTGTCTTGGCTATGTGGGCTCTCTTTTGGTTCCATATGAGGTTTAAGGTGGTTTTTTCCAATTCTGTGAAGAAAGTCAGTGGTAGCTTCATGGGGATAGCATTGAATCTATAAATTACTTTGGGCACTATGGCCATTTTCACGATATTGATTCTTCCTAACCATGAGCATGGAATGTTTTTCCATCTGTTCGTGTCCTCTCTTATTTCCTTGAGCAGTTGTTTATAGTTCTCCTTGAAGATGTCCTTCACATTCCGTGCTAGTTGTATTCCTATGTATTTTACTTTCTTTGTAGCAATTGTGACTGGGAGTTTACTCATGATTTGGCTCTCTTTAAGTCTGTTATTGGTGTTTAGGAATGCTTGTGATTTTTGCACATTGATTTTGTATCCTGAGACTTTGCTGAAGTTGCTTATCAGCTTAAGGAGATTTGGGGCTGAGATGATGGGGTCTTCTAAATATACCATCATGTCATCTGCAAATAAAGACAATTGGACTTCTTCTTTTCCTAACTGAATAGTAATTATTGAGGAATCATGGTTTCCCCTGACAGTAAGGCTTGAGACAACAACTTTAGGCAGTCGAAATCCTAGGGAGCAGGAGTGAGCACCGAGGAAGAGTGGAGGAAAGAAGAAAGCCCATGGTAAGAGTGTCATGAAAGTTATCAAGGTCACCACTAAGGACACCTGAAACTTAATCCCACCCAGATCTTTTGAGAATGGTGTAGAATAAATTGCCCACCCAAGGACTGGCCAAGAGAAATGTCAATCCATTTACTCCCATCCCCTCTTTGGTTGTATCTGTCTGTGGTGACATTAATTCTAATGAATTTGGAAGCTTCTTGCACTTAATCGGCAGCACCTGTTGCATCTGCAATGAGAAACCGTGAGACAAAAAAAATGCAAATCGCATCACACATGCTAAAGGTGAGTTGCTGTCAGTGTGAACTGAGTCCAAACCTACACAAACTGTCCACAGCCAACATCAGTGATATCGCTGAATGGGTGTGAGTCTAGGGACCAGAGACATCTGCTGTGCAGGGTAAAAGAAGCTACAGCCCAGGTATGTGAATGGGGCCCCTAGAGAAGACGAAAGCTGTTAGCCTCACAGAACGCTCTGGAGTCTTGGGACCTGTAAATGCCAGGTATCATTAAGCGCTGGAGTGATAAATGGGTTGAAAATGGAGGGATGGGTGATGGAAAGAGACATTAATGTGAATTCTATGTACAGAAGTCATCCTCCTCTACAGAAAACCTTATTTTTGTTCATTTTATAGCAATTAGCACTCTCCAGTGTCATGGCTGCTCACCGACAGATCACCTCACCCTGATACCCAGAATTTTAACAGTCCTTAGATAGTTGAGAAAAGTGTTCAATATTCTCAAATATTAGAAAAGATAAATAAAATTTAAAAATAACCCTGGGGGAAACAGATAATGCTGAGAACAAAAGAGAATTTTAAAAGCAAATCGTTATGTTTCTGTGAGAATCGAAAACTTAGAGTATCAATAAAACATGCATAAAATTTGTTTAAATTCTGAATAGATGCTAGATATTAGACCTCTGTCAGATGCATGGTTTGCAAAAATGTTCTTCCATTCTGTATGTTGCCCATTTAATCCATTGGTAGTTTCTTTTGCTGTGCAGACACTCTTTAATTTGATCCCATTTGTCAATTTTTGCTTTTGTTGTAACTGCTTTTGCCATCTTTGTCATGAAATTTTTGTATGTAACGAACCTGCACTTGTATTTCTGAACTTAAAAGTTACAAGATAAAAATAGGTTTAAAAATGTACAAAAAAGGAACAGAGAACAAGAAAATGCTTTGAGAAATTAAAAAAGTATGCCTGTCCATCCCCAGAACATTCTGCAGTAAGGTTAAGGAAGTCTTCAAGAAAACAAACTGCAAAGACAAAAAGGCAGAGAGTAGGGAGATATATCTATTTCCTAAGACATATGACAGTATCAACACAGAAGTTACAATATCTGACTGAGAGCATTTTTGAAAAGGTGATGAAGAGAGTATCTGTTTCTAAATTTCACCAAGATGCTCTTTGGCATAGGTGTTTTAAAATTCATTATGAAGGATCATTAGTGGATTTTCCTACCTGAAAACATGTTGAAATTAATGAATATAACTATAGGTAAACTAGGCATCAAACTGATAAGAAAAGTCTCAAAATCTCATATTTTTTCAAAAATAAAAATTGAAATGAGATTTTTGTACTTATCAAATAAGCTTTTAAAAGTTGAAATGGTCAGTTTGGGCAAAAGAAGACTGGAAAAGACACTGTCACTCTCTTTTCCTAAGAGTGCAAACTACTAGAAATTATCCGGAAGAAAAACATTTTATAACATGCATAAAATCCTTAAAAAAAAAAAAAAAAAAAACTCATATCCCTTTCTTTCCTCAAATCTATCTATCCTAAGAAAGTTAAACTTATATCTATTTGTAACAAAAATATTTACACAGACAAAAGGAAAAAAACTCAGACAGAGACATATGTAGAAAAATGTTTATTATTGTGGTGTAAACATGGGAAAGAATCTAGACATCTAGCAAGTCGAGCAATAGTTTAAACATAGTTCATCAGGTAGGCCATCCAAGAGGATGTTTTCAGAGACGATTTAATGAAATGGAAAACGGCTATTGATAAAAAGTTGGATGAAAAATTCAGAATTCAAACCAGCATACACAATAGGATACTGATTAAAATTGTATAGTACACATGGACAGACAGAGGGTGTGTTGTGGGAAAGAGAGAGAAACTGTTGTGGGGGGGCGGAGAGAGAGAAATTCTGGGGGTTAGGAGAACACTTTACTCCCAACTGTTAGCAGTGAGTGTTTCTCTTTGGTTGGGCTATGTTTAATTTTTATTCTCTCTTTAAATTATTTGATTCTTTTCCCCTACCACTTAAATGAGCACATGTCATTTCTAAAATAAGAATAAATACATGTTTTATAATTTTAACTATTTAATTCTTATAAATTTTATTTGGGAGATTTGAGATTTTAGTAAATGACCAACTAATGAAATCTACAGACACAACCCATGAATCTGTTTGGTCGTGTTCATCCAGGCAGAATAAAGAAGAAAGAGTAGAGAAATAAAGGACATGGCGGTGGCCATTTCTGAATGTGTATGTTCTGGGGGAGGTGAGGGAAAGAGGAAGGCGGGGAAACAGAGTTCTCTGCTTCCATTGCAAGCCCGATGGAAAGGAAGGTATCAAAAGGGTAACAACTCAATGAGGTTACTGCTATGAGCTGCCTTGCTTTCCTCCCCAAGACACATGAAGCTACATGGAACTTCAGTGGAAGTCTGCAAGTTCTAATTGCTCTCCTCCTGGTAGAAACCCTCAGAGCTGGCCCAAACATGTCAAGAAGGACAATTTCCTGGAACTGGAACAGTAAGGTCTCAATTTCATGCAATTGTATTCTTTTTAATAAGGCAGTTAAATCACATTTTACATCTAGCATTAAATTAATGGATTGTATATTGTTATAGACTTTTCCTAGAACCATTTCACAAGGATTACATACGTATAGAGGTTAAAATCATAGACTTAGGAGCCATTTCCAGTTTCTAGCTGTGTTACCACAGACAAGTTATTTCACCTCTCACACTTGTTTCCTCATCTGCAAAATGGAGGCAATAAACAAACCGGCTTCTCTGGCTTTCTTATGAAGATTACGTGAGTTAAAATGCATCAGGTACTTAGAACAGGGCCTGAAGAAAAGAATATGCTACATTTTGAAATGTCTGGTCTACTAAATAAAAATAAGTTGGAAACACTTCTTGATCAGACCATATCTGACCATATCATGTTTGCATCAGGAGACATGATTTCTTCTCTGTTGTCTGTGCTTACTATCATAAAACAAACAGAAAGTTTCTTTGTTCATTCAAATATGAATAAAAAGAAAAAACAAGCAATGGTCAATATCTCTTTTGATTACCCCAAGTCCCAAGAAAAGGAAGACAACACAGTGTTCGTAGTAGCTCACCTAATACAGTACACGAGACTGCTCCAAACAGGAAGCAGAAGGATGGAGAAAGCTTGGAGAAATAGTTGCTGTCTTTGAGAGGGACAGGGTGATCCAAGCTTGGAAGGGGACAAAGGTTGGGAGGGCAGTGAGTTGTAGAAAAAGAGCCTGCTTCTTGGAAGCATCTACAGTCATCGATAGGACTTCCAATAGTATTGATGCAGTGTGGAAGAAATACATCATCCCTGGTCTTCAGGGCTGAGGTTCAGGCCACAGAGGTGAAGAGGTGGGTGGAGAAACCTGTAAAGATGCCTCATGATAATAACAAGGTGGAGCAGAAGGAGACAGCCATTTATGGAGCATCTCCTTTGTCCTGGGTGCTCTCCCAACTTACAAAGTGAGATCATCCTTCCCATTTCAAAGATGAGCGAACTAAGAGATAACTTCCCCAGGGTCATGAAGACCTGGATTCAAATTGCAAGGATTCACATCCTTGATTTTCTCTCTCTCCTGCCTCAGCGCCTCTCCCGGCCACCCATTATCAGTAAATGTTGAAGCTGGAGGATAGTTAGTGAGTTGAGATGAGGCAAGTTTTGACTTGCCTACTTGGTCATTTGCAAACCTCCTGGGATTTAGCCAAACTCTCTACTTGGTCTTCTTAGAGGAGTGTACAGAGGAATATACCACAGATTTCAGAATTTGCATGCTATTAGGCATCAAGGAAAGGAAGCAATGGGGAGAACAGGCTGGATAAAATCCTAATACATCAGCCCTCATCTCTGTAGAGGTTCTGTTGATTGCTGCAAAGAGTACAGGCTTTGGCATCACAGAGTCTGCAGTCAAATCCCAGCTGGGATTATGAACTGCATAATACAGGGTGAGTGAATCTCTCCATCTGAGCTTTATTCACTCTCTCTATAGTGTAACTACTATCATTTCTATATCACGTAATACCCTGTGAGGGCTGAATTGGACAACAGTGTGAGAGGCTCAGCTTGGTGCTTAACTAATATTACAGCCCTCCAGCTCTTCTCCAAATGTGTAGCCATCCAGATTTTCTTCTTCCCACCATCACCAGGAACCTGATCTTGAAGGGTCTACCTCATGTCCCCAAGAACTAGACTGTGCTCAACATCCACACAGACACATCTAAACCAGGTGGGCTCTTTAAAACTTCCAGAAACCCTCAGTGAAATTCCCGGTGATAATTTAAAATGACACAAATGGAAGAACGACAGGACATGAAGACAAAGAACGTTAGTTTTTCTAATCGCTGAAAAAGAAAACAAAATGAAGAAAAATAGTTCCACGAAATTCATACAGAAAAAAATATAAACCATGTTGACTTTAACTGGGTTCACATAGTAAGTTCAGACTGTACTCGGGACGTATATACCTTGTAATTGTTCAATAGCTTCAGCCTGGACAGACACTGCTAATCAGTTTCTGCTGGTTGCTCTCAGCTGCGGCTTTGGTGAGTGAGAAAAGACAAATTCCCAGAGTTGAAAAGTGAAAAGCAACACTGTGCAATCATGGGAATTAAGGGGAAAAAGACAGTCTTGGGCTGAGTTATTGTATATTCCTGGGGAAGCTGTGCAAGGACTTTCCAGCTGTGAGCTGCTAGGAGAGTCTAGGCCAAGATGCTCACAGGGGAGCTTCATGGACTGCTGCCGTAGAAGGAACAGAGGCAGTGGATAGACCAGTGGTTCTCAGCCAGGGTCAATTTTGTTCCCTGGGAACATTTGACAATGTCTGGAGACAGTATTGATTGTCATGGGAGTGGGGGGAGTTGTACTGCTGGCATCTAACGGGCAAGGCCAAGGATGTTGCTAAATATACTATAATGCACAGGACAGCTCCCACCCCTGCAAACCCCTCCAAGAAAGAATTTATCTAACCCCAAATATCAATAGTGCTGGACTTGAGAAATCGTGAGCAAAACATACAAATGCAATCTCATTACCATGGGCAACAGACAAGCTTTGAACTCAGACTCAGCATTTAAAACCAAATCTTGTTTCTTTACTTGGTACTTCCCTCCTCAAAGCAACCTATGAATTGGTAGCCTCCAGTCTTTGTTTCTTTCTTTTCTGTCCCTAATAGTGAAAGCACATCATTTGTCAAGCCCTTAACAAGCCAGATACTTTTCTAGGTGCTTTACAACATGATCTAGTAACTCTAATTTAATTCTCATAATGCTATGCAGGATTGATGAAGATCATACCCATTTTATATGTCAGGAAACTGAGGCTCAGAGGGGTGATGTAAATTGTCTATGAAGTGGCAAAATCAGGGTTTAAATGCAGCCCTGTCTGATTCCAAAGTATCAACTCCTAACTCCTCAGCTCTTCTTGCAAAGCTTAACCTCACAACTTAGCCAAACCCAACAGGTCACTGAACATCCCTGACCTTTGTCCTCCTATGAAATGGAGATAATCACAGCTTCATAAGGAAGTCTTTTATAAAAGGAAAGAAGCCAGCATAGTACCCAGCAATATCATCATCTAGGTTCCCTGAAGGCTCGAGCAGACAATTTCCAGATGATCATATCCAGGAATGTACTTCTTCTAATTCAAAGATTCCAAATTCTAGCCAACCCTTAGCAAATCTTCAGCACTTGACTCAAACCCTTTTTTCCTCCCATGGTTACTTGATAATTTGCTTGCCCTCTATAACACAGGGGAAGTCTTTCTATAAAATCAAAGTATCAGCCAGGCATGGTGGCTCATGCCAGTAATCCTAGCACTTTGGGAGGCTAAGGCAGGCAGATCACCTGAGGTCAGGAGTTTGAGACCAGCCTGGCCAACATGATGAAACCCCGTCTCTACTAAAAATTCAAAGATTAGCTGGGTGTGGTGGCATGAGCCTGTAATCTCAGCTACTTGGGAGGCTGAGTCAGGAGAATTGCTTGAACCTGTGAGGCAGAGGTGGAGGAAGAAGTTGTAATGAGCTGAGATCATGCCATTGCACTCCAGCCTGGGTGAAAGGATACTCTCGCTCAAAAAAAAAAAAAAAAAGTACATCTTTTTTTTGTACTGAGCTCCATATAATATTTCTTTTCAGGTCAGATTATAGAATTTAACTTGAAGGCATTCCATTGTAAGCTTCCTGAAATAAGAATTTCATCATGTCCATTTTTATTGTCATGCAGAACAGATTGTAATTGTAAATGCTTAATAAATACATATGGATGATTTTACTCAGCAGAGGTAATAGAGCTTGATTGCATACTAACTGATTTTGGACCCTTGATCTCATTTGGTCTTCATGATAACCTATAAAGGGTCAAAAGAGCGTCACCTATCACTCTCATGCCTCTCTTCCCACCCCTATGTGTTATTCTGAGGATACTCCAATGGCTTTGCATTTCCTTCACCTACTGTATGGATGGGAAATAGCCTTTTTAAGACTCATTTCCTACTTCTGATAAACACAGAAGTTGAACTCAATCAATGGTTTCCAACTGTTGGTTCTTATTTAAAGGATCCCTTTTTCAAAGTCTTATACAGCACCTTCAAATAATAACAGAAGGAAGTAGAGCTGCCCCGGTGGAAGATGGGCAGGTATGGGAGGTGCTAAGAAGATGCATTTGGAACCTGCTCATGATCCACTGTGGTGCTTTCCAGTGTCACTGCTGCTCTGTCTGTAGGTCACCCATGCTCCTGTTGGGCACTGCTCCTCTGTAAGCAGTACAGCACAGCAAGACCCAACAGAAAGACTCCTCTCATCAGAGTTCTCCACTGACCTCATGCCTGAAAGCAATCAAGGCTCCAAATGTAGTGTCCAACCTCCATCGATGTAACGGTCACTATGTACCTTCCAAGGTCCATTCTCTTCCAGGGGTAGCCTTGATGGGAGGTACAAGCCTACCTTGCCTATTCTCATCTTTCTTCTGCTTCACTCTACCATTCTCTTTCCCCACGTCTACCCCCCTCCGCTTCTTAAAGAATCCTCGCATTCTTTCTTGCATTTAGCCATCCCCCTGTCCGCCAACCCTTGGATAACCTCCCCTTCTTGGAAAAGCCAACTCTGTAGCATTTATAAGCACAGACATTCAAAAAAAAGTCAAGTTTCCCTGTTAACTTTTCCAGATATGATGGTAAGGTTTATGACTAAGAACAGAAACATCATTCCCTTCTCACCTTCTCTGAGTGAGGGAAGGGTGGGGGGTGGAGAACACCCTTATCTTTTCACTCCATCGTTGTTTTAGTGATTAACCACAAAAAGTCCAATTTTCTTGCAAGATTCATTTTTTATCTTCCTGGTTTCTCCACCATTCTCCCAGACTCTGCATTTCCAAAGCCAGCCACCAAGAAAGTGACAAAAAAACACATAGCACACACAAAGGCAACTGCATCCCATCCATTCTCCCCAAAGTGCATGATCGGGTCACGTGTGGGGAGATTAATGTGATTCTGAGCTTGGAAATGCGCTGTTTTATGATTATTAACGAGGGTAGCTTGGAAGTGAGAGAACTTTGCAAACACAGCGGCTTAAAAATGTATTTTCTACCTTGTTTATGAGACATAAACATATATAATTCAGTTCAAGGGTTGAGATTTTCTGTTATTGTGTGCCAGGGATTATTAATTATCACAATTGTGAATAATTTCCCAGTACAAATTATCCTCATCTTATCATCCAAATGTACTTCCCTTCCACATCACTCATGTCATGCTGAAATCTAAGGCCATAAAGTTTAAGCCATGAAATAAGTCTTCCTTTGAATGGCAGCATATGGTGTGTGTTGGTTGGGGTTTTTTAAAGCACAATGAAATTTACCACTGTCAAAGACAGGCCTCCCAGATTTTTCTTAGTTGGTGACTCTGTGTCTGAAGCTGATAGAAAATTATGCAGTTAATAAAATATGAGATTGCAAGGGAGAGAGAAAGCCAAAGCAAGCAGAAGTCCAGCAGAGGAGAACCCATTTTCAACAGCTGGTGCCTTCATGTCTATCATGCTGATTGAAGCCATCCAGAGGTAAAAACATAAGCTTGGAGCTATGCAAGACTTAAAGACGAGAGCAAAGGCATCCTACTCAAAATATAAGATGAATCTCCACAACTGTGTGCTGGGCTGCTCTAAATATGTTGAAAACCTGGCGTGTTGGAATATTTGTGTGAAAGGAATATGAACTCTGATTAGTGAATCTCTGCAAAAGGCATAAGTGCATTTTTCTTTATTACATAGGGTACTTTTTATTAACACCCATGAAGAACCAACAGATATATCAGAACATAAAATCAAAATATGAGTTTTTGTGCTTTTGAGAAAACCAGATTTCAGAAAACCTCAATTTTCAAAAACCAAAAAATATTCCTCTTCAGCAAACCCAACACACAAAAAAATGGGCCCAAGTCCCATGACACAATGCAACTTTAGAAAATAGTAAGAAAATGAAACAACACAAAAGCAAATAAAAATCATTTCAATTCCTAAAAAGAGGGAGTTAAAAGAATGCCATGCATTTATCTGCAATAAGAATTCTATTTAGATGTAATCTGTCAAATATTTTGAGGTACATGTCTGCTGTTTTTGCAAAGGAAAGTGTGGAATGTTCTTTTCATTTTTCTAAGATGGAACATGTTTTTATGATCCATCTAACTTGTTTTTCTGTTCCTTATCCACAAACAGGCTTTGGTTGCTAGGAAGCATTGTCAAACTCCACCAAAGGCATGACCACAAGCTCTGGTATACAACCACCATATTTGTGGTCAGAAAGATGGAATAACTTGCTTGTGGTCATGCAGCAGGTGATCAGAACAGAAAGCAATGGTCTGGAAGTTAAGAGGGCTTGGGATCCAGTCTACAGTTGATAGGTTCAAGCTCTGCACCTTAAAATATAATCTCATTTTCTATCTTTATACATTTTTCATCTTCAGAAACAAACTTCTCATATCACTTTTTGCTCTTTAATGTGCCTTTGAATCCATAGAATTCTGTAGCCGGTTTTCCCGTGAACTCAGGCCACTCCTGTAGTATATTTACATCTGGAACCTCTTTCTTCCCGTCAACCACCAAGCCCCCTGTGTCTTTAAAGAGCCTTGCTAAATCTCTTCTCCTCCATTAAGCCCTCTGTGATGAGGTGTGAGCCAGGGCTCTGCCGTCCCATTGCAAAGATTAGCACACGGGGTGCTGAACCGAAGAACACAAATGGAGAATCAGTTCATCTGGGACCTGACTCGATATGCTAGGGAGGGTTCCAGCTGCTTAACATCTGCTCAATTGTGTCTTATTCTGCGTATGTCCTCACTGTCATTGCCTCAGTCTTTGGGATTCATTTGTAACTCCCTAGACAGCAATTGGCAGCTGATGTGGGAGGTGGTATGAGGAGGAGAGCCCTCCATGATAGATCTCTCTACTCTATCTCAACTGGAAATGTGGGACAGCTAAGCAGATGGCCATCAACATGGTGGGCTTTAGGGTGGATCACTAAGCTTTCCCGATCCAAGATTAGACCCTCAGTAATTACCTAAGTCTTCCATAATTCGCCCCACTCCTTATGGGCCTCTGAGAGATGTGCACATTTAAATGGTATTTTGTTACCTACTGAGGATCAGATAGTTTGGAAGAAAGAGTACTAGACTAAGAACACCTGAGTTTCAATCCCAGCAGTAACATATGCTACCCATGGATGTTCTACGAAAGCATCTACTCACCAAGTATCATTTTCTTCCTCTCTAAAATGAAATAAAAAATACTTGCCTTGCCATATATCACAGAGTTGAAGTATAAATTATTACATAAAATCACATATGGAAAAGCAATTTATAAAGTTTTATGGAGGTAAAATATACATGTAGAGAGTGTGCCTTTAACAAGTGCACAGCTTGGTGAATTTCCAAGTACTGAATTTACTCATGTAACCAGGAACCAGACCAAAAAGCAAAACATGACCCCAAAGCGCCCTATGTCCCTTTCCAATCCCTTTCTCCAGCAAAGGCAACCACTGTCCTGATAACAAAAATTACTTGCACCTCTTTCTTTATAGGAAAGGGATCATGCAATGTACTTTATGTCTCCCTCTTTCATTCCTATTTCTCAATGTTCAACCAAATTGTTTTGAGTAGTTTTAATCAGTTCTCATGGTTGTATTATGTTCTATTACATGAATATACTACAGTTTTCAAATCCATCCTACTGATAATGGGAATGTTAAACAGGGCTGCCAAATAATTTATACATTTTAAAGAATGCCCATCAATGATAGACTGGACAGGGAAAATGTGGCACATATACACCATGGAATATTATGCAGCCATCAAAAACGATGAGTTTGCGTCCTTTATAGGGACATGGATGAACCTGGAAACCATCATTCTCAGCAAACTGACACAAGAACACAAAA
>CAUYQU010007213.1:0-122224 GCA_963574635.1 Cheracebus regulus | reverse complement strand
TAATGATCCTATACAAGGCACCAGAGAGGCAGTAAACCTATGTTAGTAAACAGCAGTCAGAAGAACAAGCATAGGACCTCACAATAGTGGGTAAACAAAGTCATAAAAAACAGGAACAGAAAATAGCTTTTTAACACAATTCAACACCTCTTTCTTAGCAAAACAGAGAACAGACACAATGTCTTCTCAGACCACATAGGCATCACATCATTGTCTAGTAAAGTTATTTTCATATATCCTTTAATTGCAGTTCCAGCTTTCCCATAGCTCCACTGCCTCCAACAGGAAACTGTGTCCGGGCTCAAGCTCACCATATGGCGAGGCCCAATTCCGAGGGGTCTCACTTGGGAACGAACCCCACACCATAGTAATAATGTATCAGTGTTAATTTCCTGAATTTGATGGTTGTATTGTTGTTATATATGAGACTTCTTGTTTGTAGAACATAGTGCTAAAGTGTTTGGATTAATGGGGCATCTGGTTGGCAACTTACTCTCCAATGGTTCATGGAAAAAGATTCTTTGGTCTGACCAGGACTATAAAAATATTGCCTGAATCCAAATTTTATGCTTTGAGAATGAGTCTATGTCTCTGCTAACTAAATTTGGACCAAAGAAATCTCCTTCTGCATATCCTCACGAGTAAAAAAAAAGATGCATGTAGCTTTTATTTCCCCTTGCTTTTAGGAGGGAGTATACAGATCTGGGATATGCTGAAACAGAGAATAGAAAAAGAAAGTCATTGAGTTGGAAAATCAAAGTTGTTTACACATAAATTACTCAGTGAGATTGACAATGCAATCCCTTTGGGAAGCAAGAAGCATCTTCCCAGAAGAAATAACAGCCTCATCAGCCTAACTCAGATGTCTCTATGAGACTTTCACATTCATTATCTTGAAAACAGCCCACAGAGGCAGAATGAACAGAAAATGTGAATCCCATTTCACTCAGTAAGAAACTGAGTTCCTTAGAAGTTGAGTGACTTCCAAATGTCCCATGTCTAACAGGTGATGGATCAAGGAATAAAACCTGGAACTGTCAGACTCTAAAAGCATTTTAGAGTCCCCAGTGCCTTCCAAGATACACATCAGATAGAGTCTCCCTTGAAGATATATTAACAGTTAATCTATATCTCTTGGCATCATTTCTCTCCTCTCCTTATAACCTTCTTTGGCTTAATACACATTGGAGAAGTCTGTCCTGCTTTTTCCTACCTAGAAATTTAAAGGCAATCTGGGATTTTTTTTTTTTGACAAAATGCATACTTGTGGGCAATCACTCAGGTACTTGAAACGTCTAGTCCCAAATCCTAGTATGGAGGTTGGAGGTGGCATGAAGAAAAGCCTTTGCAGATAAAGGTGGCACATTAATCCTCTGATCTCCAGAGATCCTGGAGCACTTACCACTTTCAACCTCTCACCCTTTTCCTGCCCTGCATCCTTCCCACCTCAAGCCCCTGAGATCAGACCTTCCTCTTTTTCTTAAAGGCTCAAATCCCTGACCTTACTGAAGAACACTCCTGGAGTAGGCAGGCTTGACAGCCCCTTGACCCCTCACACAGCAGCATGCACATTGCATTTTTCTCCTTCCCTGTTTCTGTTTTATTATCTTCATTCTTTATCTCAGCTCTAACAGTCAATGGTCATTATTAGATTTCAAGAAAGTTGTACAGCTAAGGAATTTGTTAATTTTGCCCCTTGGCTACAGAAAAGCAATAATCATTATTAGAGAATTTTAAAAAGAGAGTGAAAGAAGGAGAGGGGAGTTTAAGTTGAGGGTGGGGGAAGAAACATGAATGCCCTTGTTCCAGGATGCTTTTGATATCCACAGAATCTTCCATAGGATGTCTCTGCATTTTTTTCACACTAGGCTCCATATGAATTAGTGGGGAGCCTCAGGGACAGTAGAAACTCTGATAGAAGGGAGAGATCACTGCGGGCTATGATGTTCATTAAAGATTTTCTAAGGGAAGCGGTGGCGATATGGTTTGGCTCTGTGTCCCCCCCTCCAAATCTCATCTTGAATTGTAATCCCCAAGTGTCAGGGAGGGACATGGTGGGAGATGATTGAATCATGAGGGTAGACTTCCCCCTTGCTGTTCTCATGATAGTGAGTGAGTTCTCAAGAGATCTGATTATCTGAAAGTGTGTGGCACTTCCTCCTTCACACGCTCTCTCTTACCACCATGTGAAGGAGGTCCTTGCCTTCCCTTTGCCTGTTGCCATGATTGTATGTTTCCCAAGGCCTCCTAGTCATGCTTTCTGTTAATCCTGTGGAACGGTGACTCAATTAAACCTCCTTTCTTTATAAATTACCCAGTCTCATGTAGTTCTTTACTGCAGTATGAAAACAGACTAATACAGGTGGGATGGGTTAAGTTGATGGGAAACAAAGATTCACCGATATGCAAAACACAGGACATTCAGAACTGCATGTGTGTTGTTCAGAGCTGTGACTCTGACAGCACTAAGAGAAATATTGAACAAATAATAAACCAGGTGGGACTTGATAAATTTGTGTTTAATAGAAGGAAAGTGGAAGGAAAGAAGGAAGGGAATGAGGAAGAGAGGAAGAAAGGGAGAAACGTACAGAGAAGGAAGGAAGGGAAGAAAGAAAGAAACGAATGTACGTGACTGCAGGCTAGAGTGCTAGAGGCAATGAGTGTATGAATACTGGATTGCTTCTCTGCATCAGTTTGGACTTGTCTTAACTTTGGTGCCCTGACCTTCCCTACCCTCTACTTTCATAGCTTTCAGGGAAAAGGCTAAGTTTTATTCTCACTGGCTGCCTGACATTCAGTCCCCATTTCGTTACTCACAGACCATGAATTTGGTGCAAATATTTACCACTTGCACATGTGACTCAGGGAAAGATGAGCCCCATCCATTTCTAATAGCTAAACCAATATGAGGATTTTTCTTCCCAGTGATTTGTGAGAGTTAAGATCCTCAGTCCTGGCCAGTGAGACAGGACAGGAGTCTTCTGGAAAAGTTCACCTTGCTTTTAAGAAGGAGACATCATGATAGTTGCTCACTGATTTTGAACTTTGCCACATCTGGCCAGGAATCTTGAAAATATTTTGCCTTCTTGGGACCTTGAATGGGGTCATTTTGAGATCTAAACCATCACTGAGCATGCCAGGGTGGATAGATGGAAAGGCTAGATCCTTGATGACACAGTTGAGCTGATGACTTGACCAACTCTGAAATCCTTACTATCTCTGGACTTTCTGATATAAACAGCAATTCATATCTTTATGGTCTAAGCAAATTTTGGTCATGCTTTTCTGCTTCTTTTAGGCCAACACATCCTGAGATAGCACCTCAATCTGATGTAATCCAGTTCCTTACAACAGTTCAAGCCTTATCTCCAACCAATGATGCCCCCCATCCTTTGCATTCCAGGCACGTTAAATTGTTTATGGCTTCCCAAACATAAACTACTATGTACACTCATATATTTGCATCGGCTTTTAATTTGATCTTCTCTCCCCTGTCTGTATGGTACATGGCATCTCATCATCTCCTCTCTCAAAACTAGCTGAGAAGTCACCTCCTCGGAGAACTTTTCTACCTCTGATCTGTGCAGATCTCTCTATCACATGGAGGTTAAGAGCATGACTTTAGGAGCCAGGATTCTCAGATTTAAATTTGAGCTCTGCCACCTACTCGTATTACGACCCTAGGTATTTTGCTTAATCCTTTTCTGCTTTAGTTCTCTTCTTTGTAAAATGGAGATAATAATAGTACCACCCCATAAGGTAGTTATAAAAATGAGATGAGCTCATATATAAAAGCACTGAGAACAGTACCTGGCACATGGTAAGCATTATATTAATGTTGGCTATTATTGTTGTAATTGTCGGTTTTCATATCCATCTTCACAATGAACAAGTGAGCCTGTGAACTCTTGGAGGGCAGAACTTTGTTTTCTTCATCTCTATATTTTTAGTACCCATCATAGAGCTAGGTATTGCTAAAGTAAGTTCTTAAAACAAACAAAGATGCAAACAAAATCTTGTGGGATGGAATAATATGGAAAAAAATAGAATGGAAAGAAACAGAATGCATTGCAATGGAATGAAAAATGCTGGCCATGAGGGTGACTAGCACATTTAAAGCAAAAGACACTGCCCAGACTTAAGGCATACTTCTTGTACGGTTTTGAATGTCAGGCCAAAGGTCTGGATTTTATGTTGGAGAAACTAGTGAAGCCTTGATGATTTTGATCTGCAGAACTGCACAATCCTACATACATCCAGAATATGAATCTACCTTATTTTAAGAGCTTTTTTGGAGATATAATGTACATACAATAACAGTCACCCATTTTAAATGTACATTTTTAAGGAGCTTGGGTAAATTTACAGAGTTGTATAACCATTACCATCATCTAATTTTAGAACATTTGAATCTGGCTTCTTTAGATTACAGGTTGAATGGTAGACACTTATGCAAGCAGGCTACCTGGGGTCTAGCCTTACAGGTTAGGGCAGAAAGAAAAGTGCTAGCAGTAGGAATGAGTATCTGTATCTCTTTACTCTGAGCCTGAGCTGAAAGTGTGGGCACTAACCTCACATCTTTATACTCATAGGTGTGCCAGGAGAACTGGTTTCTTCACTCATTCCCCTTCCCTGCTAGAGTCCAGCACTGATACACAATTTATTACATGGTTTTTCCATTTGCCCCTTCCCTTCAGTCTATGAGCTCCTTGACATTTAGAATCATGCCTTATTTATCTTTTCATCCCCAGTCCATAACTACTGGCAACAAGACCTGGTACATAGTAGGTGCAGATTTAATATGGTTAAGAAACTGAAGCACATAATTACTTCTAATTCTGGCATCAACCCCTCAGTGGAAATATGCTGACATTTCTGTAGTGTACAATCATCCAGAAGAGGATGTGAAATGGGACCATGAAGAGGAGCATTACAAATATAAAGGATTTAAGTTATCCCTGTCCATTTGCATCAGCTGCACACTTTTCTGCCATTGCTACCTCTGGGCTAAGAATGCCTGGTGTTCCTTGAAGTCCTTGCTTTGTATTGGGCTGAACTTGGCCTCTTATTGTTTCAGTCTTCCTCATCTGAAATCCATCTAGAAATGTTCCCTAAATGTCACAACACTTGTTTCTAGCTAGCTTTCTTATATGCAGAAAGGACACCTGCTCAGAGAAGTCCTCACAAGCTGTTCTTGCCAGGTTGAGTGTGTGTGTGCACACATGCACATGAGCAGCAAATCAGTGCTTCAGCTTGTGCAAAAAAGGAAGGACTTTCATTGTAGGAACATATTCCTAAAATACAAATGGTGATGCAATAAGCATTTTGAAGCCGGATGCAGGGCAAGGATTGTATCCTACAGAGGACTATCTCAGTCTAGCACCCAGGACTCCCCGGTCCAATGACCAAGTCATAAAAACCAGCAGAAAGAATGAGAAGCCACCAACCCTGAAGGAGGTTGGAGGACCAGGCATCCAAGAAGAGAGAAGGGAAATAGATCAGAGAAGAGGGCTAGCTCTTGCTGGGAGATCAGAACAGTGAGTTCAGTGGAGGTTCAAGATGAGCTGACAGTGGTCACCTGTGGTTGGAGGAGGGCCTAGGCTTAGGTGAACTGACCAGCACTAAGGTCTGAGGGCCTGAGTGATAATAATCTTATCTCGACTTGCCACACTGCACTGGATAGAGGAGAGACCTCAGAGAGGCAGGACCACATTGTGTTTGTGTTTGTGTGTGTGTGTGTGTGTGTGTGTGTGTGTGTGTGTGTGTGTGTGTGTGTGTGTGTGTGTGTGTGTGCATGTGCATATTTTACTTCCCCATTTACATTTCTATAGACTTTTAGAGCTTGAAGGGACTTTTTTTTTTTTTAGCTTATCTAAGACTCAAGGCCTTTTAGTAGCAAAGCCAGGATTAGAATTCAAGTAGCCTGCTGGCCCAGTGTTCTTTCTACCTCTCTGCTTATGCTGTATGGCTATCTTGCTTGCTTTAGGTAGTACTGACCCAATAGTCTCAACTCTGGTGTCTAACACTGAGGTCATTTGATCTGCATAAAGGCTGTTGTAATGAAAAAGCAATCATCAGCCTCCAAATAAAGTCTGTAGTTTGTTCATAATATTGGTTCCATGTTAATTGCTTAGATTTGATCAATGTACTAGAGTGTGATGGTTAATTTTATATGTCAACTTTACTGGGCCATGGAGGTGCTCACTTATTTGGTCAATCATTATTTTAGGTGTTTGTATGAAGGTGGTTTTTTTTCTGTAGTTTGAGTAGAGCAGATTGCCTTCTATGATGTGGTGGGGTGGGGAGTCTCATCCAATCAGTTGAAGGCTTGAAAAGAACAAATAGCTCACCCTTCTCGGGGTAAGAGGGGGTTCTCCTGCTGACAGCCTTCAAACTAGGACATCTATTCTTCCTGGATAGTTATGTAACATATTAAGCTGAATGGAAACTGGGTAAAAGGTATACAGAAATTATCTGCACTATTTTTGCAACTCTTCTGTAAATCTAAAATTATTCCACAATAAAAGACTTAAAAAAAAAAAAGTCAGGCCAGAGTCACAAGTATCCCAGAGTAAGATAATTCCCCAAAAAATTCTAAGCAGGCTGGCAGGGTTAAATACTGTGCTAAACAATGTGCCATAACCAAGTCTTATGGATCTCAAATTAGTAGCCTCAGTTGTCTTTTACAGACATGTGTCACCCAGCAAAAGAGATGTGTTTTGAGAAATGCGTTGTCTGGTGATTTTGTCACTGTGCAAACATCAAAGAATGTACTTACGCAAACATAGATGGTACAGTTTATGGCACCTCAAGGCTATATCAAGTAGCCTGTTGCTCCTAGGATGCAAACCTTTACAGCTTGTTACTGTACTGAATACTGTAGTATTCAGTACAGTGACACAATGGTAAGTATTTGTGTCTCTGAGCATATCTAAACATAGAACAAGGACAGTAGAAATACAATATAAAAAATTATCTACCTGTATAGGGCACTTACCATGAGTAGAGCCTATGCGGACCAGAAGTTGTTCTGGGGGAGTCAGTGAGTTAGTGGTGAGTGAAAGTGAAGGCCTAGGACATTTACTGGACACTACTGGAGACTTTATAAACACTGTACACTTAGGTTACACTAAATTTATTTTAAAATTTTCTTTCTTCAATAATAAATTAAACCTAGATTACTATAGCTTATTGTTTTATTTCTTTAAACTTTTTGACTCTTGTAATAACACTTAGCTTAAACCACACATTATATAGATGTACATAAGTGTTTACATCTTCATTCTATAAGCTTTTTTATTTTTAAATAATTTTTTTTCACTTCTTAACCATTTTTTAAAAAACTATGATATGAACACACACATTAGCTTAGGACTACACAGAATCAGGATCATCAATATCACTGTCTTCTACCTCCATATCTTGTCCCACTGGAAGATCTTCAGGGACAATAACACGCATGGAGCTATCATCTCCTATGATGACAATGCCCTCTTCTGCAATACCTCCTGAAGGTATTGTCTGAGGCTGTCTTATGAGGACTTGTCTGAGGCTGTTTTGCATTTAATTGATTTTAATAAATAGAAGGACTACAAGCCATATATAGTCAGCCTGATTAAAAAAAGAAAAGAAAAAGGAAAAATAAGTAGAAGGACTACACTCTAAAATAACAATGAAAAGTCCAAGCATGTTGACTGATAACTGTATTCTCTGTTTGGGGAAGCTGAAGTGAAAGGATTGCTTGGACAATCCAAGAGTTTGAGACCAGCCAGGGAAACATAGTGAGACCTCTGTCTCTACAAAATAATAAAAATAACAAAAGTATAGTATAGTAAATACTTAACCTAGCAGCATAGTTCTTTATTAACATAATCAAGTATTATGTACTGTGCATGATCGTATGTGCTATACTTTTATACAACTGGCAGTGTGGTAGCTTCACATACACCAACATCCCCACAGACACATGAGTAAGGCATTGTGTTGGGACATTAGAAAGGCTACGGTGTCAGTAGGCCAGAAGAATTTTTCAGCTCTGTTGTAATGCTATGGGGCCACCATCATGTATTTGGTCCATCATTGATGGAAATGTCATTATGCAGCAAATGACTGTATATGTTACCATTTTTCTACCTGAATCATTGTAAAAACTGGCTGTTGTGTTTCTTATTTCTTCCCTTATCTTTGGAGCTGTGAGCTTTATGAGACCACTTTGGTATTGTATTCATCTCTCTCTCTAGCACTCAGAACAGGCCTATACCTAGTAGGTCTTTGCTACCCAAGATTTTTGTATGTGTGTGATTTGCTTAATTTGGAAAAAAAAAATACAAAAGAGTGACATGAATGATTTCATTTCTGCCTGTAGCTATGTCTGTCTAAAATACAGTCAGCTAAATCTTATTGAGAATCAAATGTGTGATGAGTTCTTTGCTAGATATGAAGGATGGGGAGTTACAAAGAAGAAAAGTATGTAATCCCTGTTCTCCAGGGTGAATCTGTGGAGGATCAGAAGAGTTGGAATAATTATAATAATAATAAATTATTTAACAATAAAAGTAAATATTTTATTAAAGTTAAAATTATTTAAATAATAAAACAATAATTTTATTGTTATAATAAAAGCAATTATTTTATTGAATATTTTCTTTTTTTTTTTTTAAATGGAGTTTCACTATTGTTGCCTAGGCTGGAGTGCAATGGTGCGATCTTGGCTCCCCACAACTTCTGCCTCCCCGGTTCAAGTGATTCTTCTGCCTCAGCCTCCCAACTAGCTGAGATTACAGGCATGCACCACCATACTCAGCTAATTTTGTATTTTTAGTAGAGATGGGATTTCTCTATGTTGGTCAGGCTGGTCTTGAACTACTGACCTCAGGTGATCTGCCTGCCTCAGCCTCCCAAAGTGCTGGGATGCTAGGCATGAGCCACCACACCCAGCCTTATTATTTTCTGTGTGCTAGCTATCATGTATCTTAGTATTGCTACTACTACCGCTAATAGCCAGGTACTATTTTATTCTTAAATAAGGCCACAGAGTTGGCAGTAGGACTGTCTTTATTATGCCAGATGAGAAATTTGAGGTAGAACCGGGATTTGAACCCATGACTGCTCTACCAGCAAACCCTGAGCTGATTACTACTATGTTCTATGGCATTTCTGAATTAGTACTACCGTTTCACACATCTGTATTCTTATAACAGAGTGGGTACCCTAATAGGAAGCATCCTATTCATGTTTATATTGTCCTTTCAAATCTTAAAACAGTGTTTGGCACATAGTAAAGAAAGTAAATGTTTGTTGAATTAAATTACAGAAATAAGGCCTAAAGAAACAAGGAGGGCAAAGGAAATCCCTTCCTGGGAATATTCCCCCCCTTTTTTTTTTTTTAATAGCAAGAGATATTTCAGAAAGATGATCAATTCTCCTTTGGAATTATGCCCCTGTGTACTTAAAGCAATGAATTGTTATCTGTCTGAAGAAAACAATATTATGATAATATATTGAAACCCAGATAATGTGCTGTGGTTTGAGCCAATGCATTGTCCTCAAATGGGGCAAAGAGCTGACCATGATCTCCAGGGCCTTTTCAGCTAGCTGAGAGGGGAGCAATTGGATAAAGGCCTGAAATCAGTATAAGTACTGCTTGGGGATTGGGAGTATTGTTGAGGACTCAGGGGGCCTGTGAAACTGCCAGCAGCCAGCTCAAGGGAAATGCCATTGATCCTCCCTGGGAGCTTCTTGTGGACCAATGGAGTTACGTATTTGGAATTGGAGGTGCATGATTTCAGAGGATGTATTTTTAGAGTAACAGGGAAAAGTCTCCACTACCAGGAAACCAGGATTCTGTTCTGATTTGCCTTAATACAGGATCCAGACTTTCAGGGTCTTGGTTTTACTATCTGTCAATCGAGGATTGTAATAGCATCTTTCTCTACATTGCAAACAGTGTTTCATGGCACTGTCATGAAGTAGCATCCATAAAAATGATTGTGAATGTGCAAAATAGTATTCAAGTGTATTATTGTACAGTAGGGTGTGAATTAAGGTAGTATAGTAGAAAGACTATGGGTGTTAAGAAAGTGTCATTTCATATTTCTCTCACTCCACTGCATGATTGAATAAAGGAAAGTTACCAACTTAAACTCCCATGTTCTTGTTTCCTCATCTGTAAAAATGGAATCAATGCCCATCTCACAGGTTGCTGAAAAAATTAGAAATTATGTATGAAAAAGGCCTGGTACACAGTATGTCTTCAGACAGCAAACAGATAATTTTGTGAGCTTAGTTTCAGTATATCTGCCTCCCATGTTAGACAGTGGGCTTTATGAAGGCAGAAGAGATGTCACATTTATCTTTGCAGCTCAGTCCACCATGTTGCATGGCAATTCAGTAAAAGCTAACACATATTTATCAAATTAATTATGTGTAGTACCAAGATCAAATAGGAATCAGAGAACAATTATTGTTTTTTTTTATTTCAATTCCATTTGTACCTTCTTCTTGTCCTAAACCTCAAATGCATTTCTTTCTACCCACTCCTCCAAAGGTAATGTAGTTTTTGAACTTGATCCTTGGACATGCTCATTTATTTATTCATTCAACCAATAGATATTTATGGAGGATCCACTCATTATGTGTCAGACTCTGGGCTAGGCAGCAGAGAACCCAAGTCCCTGGCCTTGGTAGAGAAATATTAGATAGTGCTAGTAAGTAAAGGTTTACAGAATAGGCAAATATGAACTGTCCCAGAGGACAGTGAAGTCCCAGATGAGATCTGGGAAGTGTGGGAGTCAGAGGAAGACCAAGGGGATGCACTATCTAATATGTTCAGGGACAGACAAGTTGCCCTAGATGACTAGAGTGATGGGTGGTGGCAGGGAGTAAGGAAGGAGGTGGGAGAAAGAAGGTGAGGGGTGAGTGGTTGCTCAGGAGTCAACTGTGAAGAGCCCCTTAGATTATGTTCAGGGGTCCTGTCTTTCTCCTGAAGGCAATCTGAAACTATGACAGCATTTTACAGAGGAAAAAGTATTACCAGACCTCCATTCTAGAACCATTATTCTAGATCAGTATGAAAGATGGATAGAAGGGGAAATCAAAGTTACAGTCCTAGCATTGGCTGAGCCCAGGATTCTCCCATGAGTTACCAGCCCTATGTTTATAAAGTTAAACCAAATTAGACACATACAATTCAAACACATACAATTCAAACACATAGAATTCAAACAGTGATGAGTCCTTCACACCTCTTATCAAGGCCCTAGAGTCTTATGTTTTCCATCCATGTGCTCTCACATCTAATAATTTGTCCAGCCCCTGAGGAGCTAGACAGGGCTCTGCCACCTACCTTTGCTCATCATTTTTTATTTTCCAAAGATATAAACAAGTTGCCAAGCCTTGGGCAGTTTTTCTAAATGAGAACAGGTGAAGAAGTGTGTGGGTTCATTTGTTATCGGAAGCCACCAGATTCACCCCTCCAATTAGACAAGGGGAAAAGATTGATACTGAAGTGCTCAAGGGCTGTCAGAAAACCCAAACTTTACAGCTTGAAAATTCCTAGAAGAAAGAAATGTCTTCTGGAAAATGTCAGTTATGTGCCTGGTGACATGTTGGGTGCTTTTCGTAGTTTTAGCAATCTAATAAAGTGCCCAAGAGCATGGGTTTGGGGACCAGAGGACCTAAATCTGGTGCAAGTACTAGCACTTGCTAATCAAGTAACATTGGGGAAATTGCTTAACTTAACCCACAGGATTGCTGTGGGAATACAATGAGACCATGCATGTAAAATGCTTGGCACCTCATCGGCATACAATAAATGTAGTTTGGGCAGTACCTGGGGTTGTAGTGGTGGTTGTGATTGTGGTGGTTGTAGTAGTTATAATTCTGATTATGGTGATCGTTGGAACATTGGTGGTGGTGATGGTAATGATGGTTGTAGTGGTGGCAGTGGTGGTAGTGGTGATGGTGGTGATGGTGATGGTAATGATTGTAGTGGTGGTGATAGTGATGTGGTGGTGGTGGTGGTGGTGGTGATGGTGGTGGTGGTGGTGATGGTGGTGGTGGTGGTGATGGTGATGGTTGTGGTGGTGGTAGGTATAGTGGATTTAGTGGTAGTGGTGATGGTGGTAGTGGTGGTTGTGGTTGTGATGGTGGTAGTGGTGATGGTAATGGTGGTATGGTAGTGGTAGTGGTGGTGGTGGTTGTGATGGTGGTGATGGTGGTAAGTATGGTGGTTTTAGTGATAGTGGTGATGGTAGTGGTGGTGATGGTGGTAGTGGTGGTGGTACGTATCATGGTTTTAGTGATAGTGGTGATAGTGGTGGTAGGTATCATGGTTTTAGTGATAGTGGTGATGGTAGTGGTGGTAGGTATCGTGGTTTTAGTTATAGTGGTGATGGTGGTGGTGGTGATGGTGGTGGTGATGGTAGTGATGGTTGTTTTAGTGGTAGTGGTAATGGTGGTGTTACTAATGGTGGTAGTGATGGTGGTGGTAGTGGTGGTGGCAGTGGTGGTGATGGTGATGGTGGTAGTGGTAGTGATGGTAGTGGTAGCAGCAGTGGTGGTGATGGTAGTGGTGGCAGTGGTGGTGGTGATGGTTGTGGTGATGGTGGTGGTGGTGGTGATGATAGTGGTAGCAGTGGTTTCAGTGGTAGTGGTGGTGGGGAGTGGGTAATGGTAGTGGTTTTAGTGGTGGTGATGATGGTGGTAGTGTTGGTTTTAGTGGTAGTGATGATGGTGTTGATGGTGGTAGTGGTAATGATAATGGTGGTGGTAGTGGTGGTAGTTTTAGTGGTAGTGGTGATGATGGTGGTGGTGATGGTGATAGTGTTGGTTGTGGTGGTGGTGGTGGTATTGATGGTAATGTTAGTAGCCCCACAGCTCCGTATCTAAGAGCACTGATAACCAAATTCAGAACATATTGCAATCAAATTCCAGGTCTGCCATTCACTAACCATGTGACCTGGGCAAGTTACTCAACATCACTTTCTCAATGTCTCACCTGTTAAATGGGAATAGTAATAGTACTTACTTCAAAGGTTCATATAAAGATTACATTTAGTGGGCTGAGATGGTAAAGTGTGATAATGGTGCCTGTAACATGGTAAGCATAAATCATATTAAACAAATACATGAATTAGTTAACGCTCAAAACAACAAGAGGGAACATATAAACATACCCCCAAGTCCAGGAAGTATCGCTTCCTTATCTTGCAGTTGAGGAAACTGACACAGAGAGGTGACATAAGTTGCCTGTGTCACACAGCAAGAAAAGGATGGAAATGGAATATGAATCCTGTTCTGCCAGATGGCAAGACCAGTGCTTTAGACTATGTGTGGAAGTTTTTTTTTTTTTTCTTTTTCTGGCTCATGCCAAAGTCCAGTTGTGACCTGCACGCTACTGGAATGAAAGAAATCTCTTTAAAAACTCACATTTACTGAATGTCTTCTATATACTAGGTTCATAGCCTACCTTATTTAATTCTCACAACCTTCCTATAATGTAGGTAGTATTGTTTTTATGTTAAAGACAATAAGGTTCAGAGAGGTTAAGTTACTTGCCCAAGGTCACGCAGCTATTTTAAACAGAAAGGATAGGACTCAAATTCTGGTATATAGAACTCTAAAACCCATATTCTTGGTCACTGTTCTCTCTAAGCCTTAAATTCCACATGTATTGAACCATGAGATGGACTTGTTGGAATTCAGTACGGTATCTGTTTCACATAAAATGTGAGATCTAGAAGTGTATGTTCAACCAGCACAGACATGAAAATTTGCTAAGGGAATTATCATTAATTGGGACCCTTTGTAATTACTCGTAACTCATAAATCATACCTCCTAACAACATCCTTGCAGGGCAAATATTGCTTCCCTAACCTCTTTACAGGTAAGAAAAATAAAGGCTCAGAGAGTTTAAGAACATTCCCTGAGCTTGCACATCTAGAACGGGAAAAGAGCTGGGGTGTACACACATAACAACAAGACTCTAGGCAACTATACCTGCTTCTCCAACAGTCACCATATATGGACAGGGATGTGTATAAATATCAACAGAAAATCATGGAACAACCATCACGTGTCTGTGCCATGCCTCAACTTGTGGAGCTAAATGAATTCAAAAGCCATTTTTTTTAACTTTTGTATTAAGTTCAGGAGTACAAGTACAGGTTTGTTACATAGGTAAACTTGTGTCATGGAGGGTTGTTGTACAGCTTTTATCACCCAGGTATTAAACCTAGTACCTGTTAGTTACTTTTTCCAGATCTTCTCCCTCCTCCCACCTTCCGCCCTCTGAAAGGCCTTAGTGTGTGTTTTTCCCCTCTATATGTCCATGTGTTCTCATCATTTAGCTCCCGCTTATAAGTGAGAACATGCTGTATTTGGTTTTGTGTTCCTGTGTTAGTTTGCTAAGCAAAAAAGCCATTTTGCTGTAGGGCCATCACTTAGATGTATACTAGCCTGCCTAGTTTCATTACACTTTGAGGCTTACTTGGGAGTATTGTCTTCCTCATAAAGTTGTCTTAACGACACACTCGACTCTGTTAATTGCAAAGTGTTTTGTGTGCTTTAGCTGCAGCTGGCATTGCTCCTGATGGGGACTCCTGGGCTCTTTAGGGGCTTGGAAGAAAATGTGCAGAACATTGGCACCTCTGCGACTGTTGAGAAAAGAAATGGGGCTTCTTTGATCCAAGGCATTGAGGCACCTCTTTGGAGCAATAGCTTCTCATTTGTGGAAATGGAGCTGATGATACTCTGCAAATACACAACAGCACACTGTGTGGTTGTTAAAATACTGAATTGCATACGGATTGATTTTTAAATAGCCTCCGAGTGCCCTGATCACCCCAATCCTTCTGCTAGTTACTCCCCAGACCTCCCCTTGATCCAGGAAAAAAAAAAAAGGACTAACATTTGCACAAATGAGGTCTCCAGGGCCCCACTATATTCTAATTGGCTGATTGGTGGTACCCTCCATGTATCCACTGTTACATTTTTTTATTGTTATCTCTGCTTGAAGACATTAGCCAGAAGACAGAGCAGTCCAGAAGAGTTAGACCCTCCACATCATCCTCTCAGTATTGTTTTTGTTGTTTGTTTTTGCCTTGTGTACCATCCTGTACAGATTCATGTGTGTTTCAGCATAATTGGTATGTTCTTCCTATTCCATTTAAATGGTAGCATTTTAGTAAATGCTGAATTTTCATTGCCTTTTTTTTTTTTCTTAATAAAATTCAGGAACAATCCTTGCCAATAAGTAATAGCTTCGAAGAGGTTGCCATCTCCGTTTTGTTAGATTCTGTTTTCCTCTCCATCTTTTCCCCCTCTTGTGAAATGAATGCTGTGGTTTAATTGCTTAAGTGCTCTTGTTTCCAATCCAAACTTGTCTTGGCTTGCCTTTCTCATCAACATGAGGCAGAATCTCCAGACTTCTCTGCGGGAAGGGACTGCCTCATACTCACCTTCGCTCCGGCTCCCCTTCTGTCAGTGTGAAGTAGACAAGAGGGAAGACAGGAAAACAAAAACATCGCCATCCAGAGTTCTCGGAGAAAGCCAGTCTCAATCAATTTTGCAGCATTGAGCTGGGAGGTACGGAGACCAGATAATGAGATGAATGCAGGAGGGGCGCTTGATTGTTTTTAAGGAAGCTAGAGTGAGTTCTTTTCTTTTTGAATGTCCATAGGAAAATCCCTCCCCCACCCCGAACACTTTATTAGCATAGTTAACTCTAAAGATTAAATTAGTCTGCAATAACATAGATCCAAAATAGAGCCTGCTTCTATATGAGATGGAGATTTGTCTTTTGGGCAAAAGTACAGAAGTAACAATCTAGGACTGGAATTATAGGTTTTTTTTTTTTTT
Organism: Cheracebus regulus; assembly: GCA_963574635.1. Classification (NCBI taxonomy): domain Eukaryota; kingdom Metazoa; phylum Chordata; class Mammalia; order Primates; family Pitheciidae; genus Cheracebus; species Cheracebus regulus. The sequence goes on along the minus strand of CAUYQU010007213.1, from coordinate 106,365 downwards.
TTTTTTTTTTTGGAGACAGAGTGTCGCTCTGTCACCCAGGCTGGAGTGCAGTGGCTCAATCTTGGCTCACTGCAAACACCACCTCCCAGTTTCAAATGATTCTCCTGCCTCAGCCTCCAGAGTAGCTGGGGTTGCAGGCATGCACCACCATGCCTGGCTAATTTTTAGACTTTTCGTAGAGACAAGGTTTCGCCATGTTGGCCAGGCTGGTCTCGAACTCCTTACCTCAAGTGATCCACTGGCCATGACCTCTCAAAGTGCTGGGATTACAGGTGTGAGCCATCATGCCCAACCTGGAATTGCAGCTCTTTACTGTGTCCATGCAGAACTGAAGGTCCAGGCCCCTGCAGCTTTCTGTTCCTGCATCCCTGAAGTCTAGCTCTCATGGTGTGCTCCAAGGCACATGCATGTGCAGTGACTCTCACATCCACATTTGGAGCAGTAGGATGGAAGCAGGGGGAAGAGCAGCAGAATGAGGCACCAGCTGCCTCTGAAGGAGAAAACCTGGAGCTGCTATCACTTACTTCCACATATTATCCTGTTAGCCACAGTGTAATCTCACAGCCAAACCCAGCTTCAGGAAAGTTTGGGAAATGTGAAATGTAGCCTGGGAAGCCAAAAACCCAATGAAAATGTCTATTACTATTGGGGGAAAGAGCAGCCATTAGGAACAAACTACCAGGCTATTTGTCCTTGTATTACATCAGATACCTGGCTGTGTGTCTGTCTCCGGTGTTAGATGGAACTCTAAGGAGGTGGTGACGGTATTTACCTCATCATTGTACATCCACCACCTGGCACTGGGCTTCACCTATAAGAAAGGGGTTCTCAATGGTAATCTTCAGAAAGTATCTGAATCCAATCATGTCATTCTCCTGCTTTAAACTCACAGCAGCTTCTCATTGGCCTTAGTATCACATTCAAGTGTGTTACCATGGCCTCTAAGGTCCTGTCTCTTTAAACTCACACTCTTCTACTACCCCTCATCCTCACAGTTCAGCCAAACCACCATTGTTTCTGACCCTGCAACCTTCCAAGCTCATATTCTTCTCCGGCCCTTCGTGATTGCTGTTGCCACTGCCTGGATGCTTGTTCTCTCTCCCCCTACACTCATTTAGCTGGATTTCTCTTCGTGAAGATCTCAGCTGAAATCTACCTCTTAATATTTTCCTGAAATCGCTCAGCTCCACACTACCATCACTCCCATGCCTCATAATCCCACAGATACGTGAAATTTGCATCCCTTATTATTATCCGACATTTACTTTTTTACTTGCTTGCTTTTTGGCCTTTTGCTTTCCAAATTAGAATATATGCTCTTGGTGGGCAGAGATTTCGCCTGCCTTGACACTTACAGTATCTCAGCACCTAAGACACTGTACAGCACCTTGCAGTTTGTCAACAATCACTTGTGGCATCGATGTGCAGTTATTAGCAAAGTGGCAAGATTATACCTTCAGAAGTTAAAATCTTTTGTTCGATGTAGTTAACTCTATTCCTCCACAACATTGCAAAGTAAAACCTAAGAATCTGCCTTAAAACTCATATGAATTCAATAATTTGTTGCCTGCTGCCCCTCCCTGGTTAGGAGTCTGCCTCTGTGTCTTCTCCCATGCCATGGGAGGGACCTCTCCCTCTGGGGCAGTGACTGTCACCTGTGACAGGGATGTTCTAGCCTTGCCTTACCAACCTCCCTGTCCCCACCCACAACCCATGTCTCCACCATAATAAAATAAATAGGCTTGAAGGGATAGGCAGATGGCAGGAAAACGTAAAGGTGATTTGGAATGATGAGGCTTAGCGATAAAGGCTCAAGGAGAAGGAAGCCAGTGTGTGTTGATCGAAACCCTGACAGGTATGTCACAGCAGGTTGATGCCCTGTTCTAGAGATGGTGAAACAGAAGCTCAGAGGAGAGCAGTGGAGTTTACCGAGCATGTTGAAGAACTGTGTGAGCTGGGGCGAGTAGTAGGAGATGAGGTCGAAGAGGTCACTTTGACAGAGGGTGGGAGGGTGTAGATTCAGTAATAATTAGATTGGGGGCAGTAACCTGGAGGTTGATGGGAAGGACTGGGACTGGAGGAGGAAAAATTGAGACGGAGAAGATAATGAGTTTCCGAAGGGTTGGTGAAGGAGAATCCACGAGCCTCAGGAAGTGCTCTAATGGAGGGGTGGGGGAAGTGGGTAGCTGTGAAGTAGAAGCTGTAAAGGTCAAGGATGATTCCCAAAAAACGTCTGCCTTGGGAGTTTGCACAGAGAACTTACGTCTTTATCATGCATACAAAGCACTCAGTAAATATTTATTCAGTCAAATCCAATTTTTCTCCCTTCCCTGCCCTTCTACTGAGCTTTTGCTTTGTCCCAGACTAAATATAGAGTCATCAAGCGCCCAGTCTTTGATGCCATCCCCTCTTTGACACCCCAGGTCTTACTGAATGAAACTGACACTGCTCTCAATCCACACCAGCATAACCCTGCTGAGAAGTATATAGAGTTACAGCATAACCCTGCTTAAAAAGTATATAGAGTTCTTGGGGACCCAGTCTTGGATATCATCCCCTTTGTCACTCCCAGTCTTGCTGAATGAGACCCAACACCTCTCTCAATCATCCATACCAGCATAACCCTGGTTAAGTCAGGACAAAATTCTAAAACATCTGCTGGAGCCTGGGGCTGTGTCATTCAGACTCCAGGTCAGGAGTCTTAAGAAGTATGCCTTCTTCTGACTGCTTAGTAGACACCTCCTTATACCCTTCATCTTCCAAGAAACTAAAGACACACAGCCTAACCAGCAGTGATAAAAAAAAATACCAGCAGTATTTACTGAACAACAATCAAGTGGACCATCTCAATGGTGCCCACCTGGTGCTGTCCTCACCTCTGTTCCACTGCCCATACCCTTCCCCACTCATCACAGTTTCCCATTACCTTTAGCAGTGAGAAGTCACTGGCCTTGCATTTACAGCCAGGGAACTGGACACCCTGGACCTCCAGCAAGCTTCCTTCCCAATACATCCCATCAGCTTCCATTAATATCAGGGGACTGACAGCCGAGATTGACTGCCTCATTAGCAGGCATCGTGTGGAACTCTGACAATAATTAACAACTCAACAGTCTCATTTGCTGGCCTATCAGAGAAGTATTCAATCAAAAATGTAATTTGCCCAATGCTTCCATTTAGCATGGGAAGACTATTCCTTCAAAGTTTTAAATAGTCTAATTAAGAGGGAAGAAATAGAAGGGGAAAAATTATTAACAGTATAGGTTTAATGTGAAATTGCTGGAGCGAATTAATAATGCAATAACCATTTTTAGCAGCTGTCTATCAGTTTGTGGGCCAGAGTAATTCAATTAGTCAGCAAAGGGTTGTTCAGATGAGATAGTGGGGAACAAGTGCTATTTTGTCTCCCAAAGGCATCATGGACTTTATTCCCTGGGTTTGGGAGAGATACATGCAAAATACTCCAAGACTCGGCACAGAGTCAATGTGTGGGAGCAAGTGTGCCTAGTGGTTGGAGCAGGTGAACTGACTTTCCTAGGATTTCCTGAAAAAAGTCTCAGTGCCTCTCCTCAGGGTTCACTTCCTGCAGAATTGACTCCACAGCGTCAACACCCTGATTCAAAGCAAAGAGTATCTACCAGAGGAAAGCATTGTAGCTAGGCCTGACTTAGGATTCCAGCCATGTCAGCTTCCAGCAGCCTAAGAGTGCTGCCACACTGGGCAGGGGCTTCTGCTTTTCATCCTGTGTCTGCCACACTTCCGCCTCTGCTCATGAAGACCTTTCTCTCAAGAATGCTTTTACAGTGTCTGTGTACTAAATCCTGTTAGTCCTCCCAGGTCCAGCACATCTGCACACAGCCTTCCTTGTTTCCCCCAAACAAGCTTTCTAGTTCCCATGTCCTTTCCAACACTGAGATTCTGCCACTTCCTCTTTTACCTGTAAATGGGGATTATATGGTGGATCCCACTGGAAGGCAAAGAGGCCTATGTGAGGAATGTCAGAAAAGCAGGCCAAATAGGCCTGGGTTCTTATTTTGCTTCTGCTGTTTAATGGCTATGTACCCTTAGGAGATTTTTTTCCACCTCTCTTTGTTTCAGTGTCTTCCTTTGTAAAACAGAGATCAGAATTCCTATTTTGTTCACTTCTTGGGAAGGGATGAACAATGTATAAAAAGCACACAGTACATAATAGATGGTTAAAAATGACCACTGTTGCTGTGAATGCACTTAATACAGTATTAAACTTACAGGTCAGCTAAATAAACATCCTTTTTTTTGTAACCCTGTACCCGACAAATTCCTTTGTACCTCCACAAGTCTTTGTCTCTCTAACGTTTTCTAATAGTCAACTCTTTTAATATAATTTTCTTTTCTTTCTTTCTTACCCCTCATTTCTCTGTTCTTTTGTAAACTCGTGGAGTGGATGATTAAATCATATTACACTTTGCTCCAAAGCAGTGCCCAGCAATCTCCCTTGCACGTGGTAAGCTTGAATATCTGCTGCAGAAACTAGAAATATATACAGATTAGAGGAGGAAGAGCTGTTAAGACATCTGAGAAAACAGCTCAGGGTGTATGACTGCCCATTAGTTTTCAAATCTATATGTGCAATTTTGTTAGAATATCTGAAACATGTAATCGGTGTTTCTATGTAAAGATATACTGTAATGGTTGAACTGCTGGGCTTTGGTGTCAGTCACAGCTGATCTGCATTTCAGCTGTTTCTCTTAGGCTTGCAAAGTACCTTCTCTGTGCCTCAACTTTCTCATCTGTAAAATAGATGCTGGTAGGCCTACCTTGGGGGCTGTTATGAGGATCCAGAAAGGGTTTTCACTGCGGCATCTGCCAGGAAGTATGTATTCAGTAAATGGTCACTGTTTTAATATAACTTGGAAGAGAGAGGCAGCTGGGAGACCAGGGATAGCAACAGGGAGGGAAGCTGAGTCAAGCTGTGGAGTGTCATGAGAAAGGCTGGTCTCTAGCAAGTTGAAAGCAAGGAAGAGATACTGTGGGTTGTTGCACACACATGACATGGTATGTGGAGAGAACAGTAGCCAAAGCTAAATTGGTGTGATCTCTCAAGGAGAAGAAAACCACCTCAGGGAGCTGTCGGCATTGACAGCCAGTTTTATGTAGCAACAGGGCGGTACAATGGAGTTTTCAATCTCTTACTCACATATTCCAAGAATACTTCTGTGAACATAATCCTGGGGTAGGCATTACATGGGAACGAAAGATGCATCAGAAAAGATTCCCCCATCTCCAACCCCAAGATGCTTATGTTTATAGAGGGAGCTGGCACTGAGGCACATGAGAGTTTAGAGCCTAATAGAGTCCAGCCATCATTCCTTGGGAGTATGCAAGAGTGTCCAAAGGAGGACCACCTGGTACAGACTTCTATTGTAACTATAATCCATTCACTATGGCCAAGACAATTCTCACAGATGGAGCCGATCAATCCAAAGCAGGGAATTGTATGAATACTCATGACTGTGTTGTTACATAAGGGAGTTACCAGAGCTGGTTAAAGAAGGAATATGAACACCAGCAAAAGCCAGGAAAGCAAAACCCACCAGCTTCCTGTTGGTAATGATAAATATATGAAAACAAGATACCTCATGATTGTAAGGCTTATCATAGTTCTACATTTATGTTAGGATGGCCATGTGACTGTCGCATCTGCTAAGGACTCCACGTGCATGATCTCCTTTAACAGTAGAAACCAGTCTTTTGGGAGATAAGAAACCATGCACCCTAAGGAGAGGTTCTGATGAGGGAGGTGGTGGAGACCACCCCAATAAAAGCAGAGGTATGGATGAAGGAGACAGAGATGCCCTGCCACATACATTCCTCAGTGAAATGCTCAAAATTTTCTGCAATCCACAATGAAAATGGGTTTCTTTGGTACTCCTCTCAGTCTTCTCAAGTGTAGGTTGTCCCGGCTGACCTCTTTGCTATATTCCAGCTAATTAGTTTTCCTAAAACTTGTAAACCACAATTAATTGTTCTCAGATTCCGTTCAACTGTTCTTGCTTTTATCTTTGTTTTTATGCATTCTATTTTGTTTTTGTTTCTAAATAATCTCTTGATGGCCCTCTCCCTCACGTATAATTAACTGCATGCAACTAATTAAATGCCTCTTGGTTATTTTCTGATAAAGTGATTAAGAACTTGGGTTTTGGAATCAGCTACACATGAGTTCAAATCTCAACTGTGTCACTCTGTGGGTGACCTTGAGTTAACTTATTCAAGAATCAGTTTTCTCATCTGTAAAACAGGAGTTTTAAAAGAGTTGCCTGCTCACAATTCTGGAAAAGACTTAAATGAAGCAGAGTATATAAAGTCCATAAGATAATACCTGGAGCTCAGTAACTAAATGCCATATTTAAATTATTATCAGCATGGCTAGGATTGTTATTATGAGCATTGAGCAAACATCTCTTGTAACGCCAATGAAAAATAATAGCAATGCCAAAATTACATATATGTGTTTTATCAAGGGAAGGAGGTTGAAATGGAACTCGATAACATGAAGGTATGGACCAAAAAGGAGGAGAGAGCAGAGAAGTTTCTGCAAGAGCAGATGAAGCTGGCAAGGCTATAGAAGATACAGCACTAGGCCGGGCGCGGTGGCTCACGCCTGTAATCCTAGTACTTTGAGAGGCCGAGGCGGTTGGATCATGACGTCAAGAGATCAAGACCATCCTGGCCATGGTGAAACCCCGTCTCTACTAAAAATACAAAAATTAGCCAGGCATGGTGGCACACGCCTGTGGTCCCAGCTATTTGGGAGGCTGAGGTGGAAGAATCACTTGAACCCAGGAGGCGGAGGTTGCAGTTAGCCAAGATTGCACCACTGCACTCCAGCCTGGCGACAGAGCAAGACTCAGTCTCAAAAAAAAAAAAAGAAGAAGAAGAAGAAGATACAGCACTAAAGAGATCTATGCACCAAAAAGAAAGCTCTAACTTGCAGTGGCAGGAGGGTGGCAAAAGTTAAGGGATCTGCATAAATTTTTGAGATCAATATGTTTTTGAAGCAGTTTTGAAAATGGTTTTAAGAGCTCTGATGAGAGAGAGGTCATTTACAGCCAGAAGCTTGGAGACATCATTGATGGTTTCTTGGACACTGTAGTATTTTAACTTGGTCTTGGTGATCGTACAGGGAACAGCATTATAAACAGAGGTACCACCTGGGAAGAGCTTCCTGGGAGGCCACGATGGGGTGGCATGCACAGTAGACCAGTTTAGATGGAGCATGACAAGGAAGGGAGGAAGAAAGTCTTGGGAGAAGGGATGGGATTTAAATCATAAAGGGTCATATGCTCAGGCTACAGTGTTTTAGCTTTACCCTGTAGGCAGTGAAGGAACACCGGATGTTTTTTGAATGTATGAGCATCACTGCGTGCATGTGTGGATATGTGTTGCGTGTTGTGTATCTCCTTGCCTATAGGGGAAAGGATGAGGATGGTTCAGGGAAGGTGAGGTACATGTGGTCTAAGCTGGACATCAGGAAGCTTGGTCTTGCTTAATAATTTTTAAATTTTTAATCGTGGCCTACAACATGTTCATCTCCCATCCCCTATATATGGACAAATAGGAGCAGCAGAATTCCTATTTAGATTTGTCTGAGAAACAGGAAGAAGTACTCAGGAACTGCAGGTAATGCCTAATAAGCGAGTGAGTCCCACAGCCAGTCCCGAGCTTTCTTTATTGTATCTGTGTAGCAGAGAGCCTCTATCAGTTCATGTGAGTATGTGTGCACACACATACATCTGCATGTCCTTATAGGCACTGGAAAAGCAGCCTGACTTGTCTGTTCTTCTGACACTACAAGCCCCAGATGATGAAATCTAGCAGGAAGAAGCTCATGTTCTGCCCCATTACAAAGCTACTTGAAAGGTGACGGTCATGATAGGTGGGCATTCCTTCTCTGACTGGGAGACTCCTCACTCCTCCTCCTAAGGTTCTCAAGAGGTATCATTCAATGTAAAATACTTCATAGAATGCCTAGCACGTAGGAGACACTGAATAATTGTTAATATGATGATGGTAGTGGTGGTGGTGGTGATGGTGATGGAGCAGGCGCTGTAGCTCTGAGCAGAGTGTACTAAAATGTCTGATATTTTGTTAACTGGGAGAGAGGAAATGATTTTCTTTTATATTAAGAAAGCAAGTATGAGTATATTTTTAGCATCGAACTGAGGGCCAAAAGACTTGAATGTTAATAAAATATTGACTCTCTGGGCCTCATTTTTCCCATCTGTAAAATGAGGGATTTGATTCTAAAGGATTCTCTTAGCTCAGCTCTCCCAAGTGGCAAGAGTGACTTGTCTGGAAGTCATACACTAGTCAGAGTGTTAGAAGCTTTGAACCAGAGTGACTTCATCTTGAGTACAGGCTGGGTAAAATAAGGCTGAGATCTACTGGGCTGCATTACCAGGAGGTTAAGGCATTCTTAGTCACCGGATGAGATAGGAGGTCAGCATAAGATACAGGTCATAAAGACCTTGCTGATAAAACAGGTTGTGGTAAAGAAGCCAGCCAAATCCCACCAAAACCAAGATGGCCAAAAAAGTGACCTCTGGTGGTCCTCACTGCTCAGAATATGCTAATTATAATGAAATAGCATGCTAAAAGGCACTCCTACCAGCACCATGACTGTTTACAAATGTCATGGCAATGTCAAAAAGTTACCCTATATGGTCTAAAAAGGGGACGAACCCTCAGTTCCAGAAATTGCCAACCCTTTTCTTGGAAAACTCATCAATAATCTACCCATTGTTTAGCATATAATAAAGAAGTAACAATAAGTATAAGCAGTTGAGCAGCCCATGCCACCACTGTGCCAATGGAGTGGCCAGTTTTTTTGTTTGTTTGTTTGGTTTGAGACAGAGTCTTGCTGTCACCCAGGCTGGAGCTCAGTGTCACAGTATCCACTCACTGGAACCTCTGCTTCCTGGGTTCAAACAGTTCTCCTGCCTCAGCCTCCCGAGTAGCTAGGATTACAGGAACCTAGGATTACAGGATTACCACACTAGGCTAATTTATATTATTTTTATTTTTTATATTTTTAGTAGAGATGGGATTTCACCATGTTGGCCAGGCTGGTTTTGAACTCCAGATGCACCTTCCTCGGCCTCCCAAAGTGCTGGAATTACAGGAGTGAGCCACTGTACACGGCCTGGAGTAGCCATTTTTAAATTTCTTTACTTATTAAACTTGCTTTCACTTTTCCCTGTGGATTCACCTTAAATTCTTTCTTGTGCAAGATTCAAGAACCCTCTCTTTGGTTCTGGATTGGGTCTCCTTTGCAGTAACGAGGAGAAGCCTCCAGCGCCTTCACCTTAGGGCCCTGCTCCGCAGCACATGGGAGATGGTTTCAGCGGGGAGGCAGATCTAGGAACCATCAGCAGATGCCTTCCCTTAGTGAGACCTGCTCACCACTCAACCGGTGAGTTATCTGGCACTGGAGTAAGGCCTGCTCTGTGTGGACACTACAGAGAGACCCCTCTCATGGGCCAGAAGTTGGATTAAATCTCCTCTGCTGAGCTTTCTTCCAAATCTGAGATTTAAAGATTCTAAGTTGTGATTTACACCTTTCAGCTCTTTTTGAGATTTCCCCACCCCTAATGCAGACCAACCACTCATCTGAGGCCCTAAAGAAATCTCCATCTCCAGCATTAAAAGCTGGTGGAAAGTTGGTGTACATCTTTGCAAGCCTTATCAAAGAACACTGAGTCATATCACAAAACAGTTTTGCGTAGCTATCTACTCCTCACTCACCTTTTCTCATAACCTCAAATGGAAGCACTCTGCCTAAGGCAGAAGTCTTGTTTTTCCAGGACAACTCTAAAGACAAGGGCATCAAGAGAAGCTGTGTAGTAACTGACCTGGCCCCTCCAGGAGTGACTGACTATCGCACTGTAGAGTTAAGGAGCCTGTGGTACCATGATCAACCCAGACTTGGGTGCAAAGAAACAGAATGCAAAGCTCTGTCCTTCAGTGAACCAATTGGCTGGCTGTGGTGATAACCTCCGGATGTCAGAAGCGATTAGAAGAGGCAGCACAGGAAGAGCTTCCAGACTTCTGGCTGAGCCTGAGCAGGTCTCAAAGTCCTAGCCACAAAATAAAATTTTGGTTAGAATTTTACTGTTACGCCCTTGGAAAGAAGGGGACAAGCTTGAGATTTAGGTGGGCTTTGTCTGAGTCTGAACCTTAATGTCCTTATTTGTAAAGTGGCATTGTTCAGCCTTACCTCTTAGGGTTTGTTATAAAATGTAGGTGAAAAATACATGCAGAGAACCTAACACTGCCTGTGGCAGTTTTTGCACCATCTCTGCCCCATTAGGTCCCTTCCAGTCTTCATGTCCTGTGAGTCTATTGTTTTAAGTCACCATTTTTTAAGAAGCATTTTCAGCATAAAAAGGCAGAAATCTCCTTCACTCTCCAAACTTCCAGCCCACACCAAAGTACATATTTCTTAGCAGTTTGATATGCTAGCCCCCAGAACTGTTGACATAAATGTACATAGGTAAATTTTAACCCAATTGGTATCACACTGAATGCTTTTTGTGAAACTTGCTTTATCTACTAATACAAAGTTTTAAAGACGTCTCCATATCAATTCATATAGATCTACAGTATTCTTTTTCACAGATCATTAATATTCCATAGCACAGATGTATCATGATTCATCTCACCACTAGCCAATAATGGACTTTTACATTGTCGCATATTTTTACTATTACAAACAGTGCAACAATACACACACTTGTGCATGCATTTTTGTGACCAGGTTTGAGTATTTTTAAGTGTCTTCAAATGGAATTACATGTTAAATGTAAAAATACTTGAAATTTTGATAGGCACACCTAAATTGCCCCCTGAATCTATGATTCCAAGGGTTAAATGAACCATTATTGAAAAGAAGTGATTAAAAACTCACTATGAATCAGGCATTGTAGTGATATATAAAATTAATCATAACCAAACATCAGGCCTTCCTTGAAAAGCTTATAATTTGTTATGGGTACACATGTTTATGAACAATAATAATTCAAGGTATAAAGTATTCATGCTAGCTTAGGGTAGATCACAAGTGCCCTTCCTGAAGGTGATAGCTTTTGATGTAGTAATGAATAGGAGGGTTGTAATTATGTTATTCCAAGAGGAGTCCCACCTTCAAAAGAAGTAGGAAAGACTTCTGGAAGAAAGAGGTTCTAGGGCGGAGGAGCTCCTATGAGAGAGGAAGGAGATCTAAATAGAGAAATAGAGAGATGGTGATATGGTTTGGATTTCTGTTGCCACCCAAATCTCATGTTCAGTTGTAATTTCCGATGCTGGAGGTGGGGCCTGATATGATTTGGCTGTGTCCGCACCTAAATCTCATCTTGAATTTTAATCCCCACGTGTCAAGGGAGGGATCTGGTGGAAGCTGATTGGATAATGGGGGTAGTCTCCTCCATGCTGTTCTCATGATGGTGAGTGAGTTCTCACAAGATCTGATAAGTGTTTGGCAAGTTCCTCTTTCTTTTCTCACTCTGTCTTTTCTGCCACCTTAGGAAGAAGGTGACTGCTTCCCCTTCTGATATGGTTGTAAGTTTCCTGAGGCCTCTCTAGCCATGTAGAACAGTGAGTTAATTAATCCTCTTTTGTTTATAAATTACCCAGTCTTGGGTAGTTCTTTATAGCAGTGTGAGAACAGACTCATGCAGGCCTGGTGGAAGGTGATTGGATCACAGGGGCTGTTTCTCATGGTTTAAGAGTATTCCCCTTGATACTGGCATTGTGATAGTGAATTCTTGTGAGATCTGGTTGTTTAAAAGTGTATGGTACCTCCTGCATCTCTCTCGTGGTCCTGCTCCTGCCATGTCAGATGTATGCTGCTACTTTGCCTTCCACCATGAGTAAAAGCACCCTGAGGCCTCCCCAGAAGCAGATGTGGCCACACTTCCTATACAGCCTGTAGAACTGTGAGCCAGTTCAACCTCTTTTCTTTACAGATTACCCAGTCTCAGGTATTTCTTTATAACAGTGTGAGAATGGACTAAAACAGATGGACATTTCCTGAGAGCACATAGTCTAAAATAAAGCAGGCTTTAAGATCAGATAGACTTGAATCCTGGCTTTGCTCCTCCTAGCTACGTGATCTTGAGCAAGTAACTTAACCTCTAGAAACTCTAATGTATTCATCTGTAAAATGGGGTTAGTAATCATAGTGATTTCAGCAAGTCATCATTCATCCTTTCACCAAATATTCAGTGAACACATACAGAGGTCCTGGTATTCTAGAAAATGGGATACAACAGTGAACAAACCAGACAAAATCCCCCTGCCCTCATGAAGCCAACATTCTAGCTGAGGGTAAAATAATTTATGTAAAGTCAAGAGCTTAGCATAGTACCTAAATCATGGTAAAGCATTTTTCTTTATACTATGAAGGCAAGAAGGCATTGTGAACAGGAAGAAGGAAGCTTGCAGGAGACAGATGGGATCCTGACCTAAGATTTTTTCTGAGAGACCCTGAAAGTTGGTTGCTCCCATTCTTCATTTTATTTTTATCTTTCCATTGGCCTCTTGCATGCTGTTCCCTTTAAGTTATTCCCTGTTAATTCTGCCTCTTACAGGAACTGGAGAACTACTCTTCTGCTTTTAAGCCACTAAAATTATTTAGAGCCTCTATGTAGAACAAAGCCAGCTGGCCCTACTCATCTGAGCCTGGAAGCTTTACTGGGGTACTGGGGAGAGGGGATGCTTCTGAGACAGAACCACGTGCTCAGGAAAAAGGTCCTCCATCCGGGGAAACTGCTGCTCTCCAGAAAGAAAACTTTTAGAGCTCACCATCTTTAGAGAGCATCACATCCAACCCCCATTTCCATTGTACACAGAGGAATAGCAAGGAGGCAGCATTTGAAACAAGACTTGTCCATTATAAGAACTAAATTGCAAAGAGCAAGAAGTGAGATTTCTGCCAGCCATGAACTGAAGACCACCACAGTCTAATTCTTAACATTTAAAAAAAAAATGACTTTTTTTTTTTTGTGAGACAGGATCGTGCTCTGTCATTCAGGCTGGAGTGCAGTGGTGTGATCTCAGCTCACCACTTAGTCTCCCACCTTAGTCTCCAGAAAGGCTGTGACCATAGACGCACACCAGCATGCTTGGCTAATTTTTGTATTTTTAGTGAAGATGGGGTTTTGCCATGTTGCCCAGGCTGGTCTCAAACTCTTGGGCTCAAGCAATCCACCGCCTCAGCTTCCGAAAAGTGCTGATTACAGGTGTGAGCCACCCCAACCTACTATAAAATGACATTTTTGTAAATAATTGACAGGACAAAGAATTGTTCTGTGGTCAGCAAAGGAGGAGGGACCTTGTTTTTAAGAAGCAAGGATGAATACTTCATAGGTCAGTAAACCTCAGGGAGTTAAGAGACATTAGAAAGAGGTTGCAGTATTTGTTCAGTAGAATATTTAGGAATGTTAAAACATTCATATTGTAATTTCTAAGGGAATTGAGGTACTATCCTTTAGACATGTAACAGGAAGATATGTTTATCATTGAGGCTCCATTTTTCTTCTACATTTGGAGAGGCAAAAGCCCAGAGACAGGAAGAATTGCCAAGGTCACACAGCCAATTTGAGGCAAACAGTCACAAAGCCAGGGGTTCCAAACAAGTAGCTCCCTGCACTCCACCTCCATCCCTAACACATCAAACTTGTTCTTTGATTCAATCTATACCAATCAGGTCAGCTGGGCACCGATGCCTCACCTGATAATAACTGCTGAGGGGTTAGGTTTTACTCGCATGCCAGGCTCTGTGCCACACACTTGATGAGCACAGTTGCAAAACATCCTCTGTGGGAAGCTATCACCTCCCTTTTAGAGATGAGAAAACTGAGGCTCAGGGAAGTTTTTTAAAAATGCCCAAAATGACACAGTGAATAAACAACAAGTTTTAACTTTGTGGTATTTATTTTCCCATGTAAAGTGAAATCCCTAGTCATAAAAAACATAGAAAATAGAGACATTAAATAAATATATTTTTTAAACCCCAGGCAAACATAAATATCGTTTGACTCATTCTGGAGTTTGCTTTTTAAAGTTTTGTTAACTATACAGACTTACGTTTATAAGACTGTAATCATATGTCCATACAGCTTTTCACCAGCTTCCTATTAAACCTAAGCATGTTCCATGTTTATTACACAGTCTTTGTAAACATCATTTTAATAGCTGCATAATAGTCCATGTAATGGAGATGCCAGAGGGACACTAGGAAGGCAAACAGTTGAAAGGAGGGAAAACACAGAGACAAGAAGGTAGAAGATTGACATTTAGAGGCAGAATGTAAATGAAAAAAGATCAAAAGAGTTTGAAAGAAGCCTACAAAATCTGGCCATTTTCTGATTCACAGTGAGATTTAGGCAGCTTTTTCAGGATGGCATGAGAATTCAGGGAAGAGCTCGGGGAGAGAGAATGGTGACCTGTTTACATTTTTACTCTGGATTATTATAACAACCTGCTAACTCCATCCCCCAGCTTCAAGCCTGTAACATGAGACAGGAAGTTCCATTGTCTATGAGATGGTTCCCTGTGTCCGCCACTGCCAGTCACCTGCAGAAAGCCCTCCCGGCTTCCTGGGCAGTGAGTGCTCCCTCCCTCTATTCTGGTAGCTCTGGGTGCTTTGCCCATCCATGCAGATATGGGGCACTGTATCATTCTGTTTATATGCTACTGAAAAAGACATACCCAAGACTGGGAAGAAAAAGAGGTTTAATTGGACTTACAGTTTCACATGGCTGAGGAGGCCTCAGAATCATGACGGGAGGCAAAATGCACTTCTTACATGATGGTGGCAAGAGCAAATGGGGACTAAGCAAAATCAGAAACCCCTGATAAGCCCATCAGATCTTGTGAGACTTATTCACTATCACGAGAATAGGATGGCAAAGACTGGCTCCCATGATTCAATTACCTCCTCCTGGGTTCCTCCCACAACACATGGGAATTCTGGAGGATATAATTCAAGTTGAGATTTCGGTGGGGACACAGCCAAACCATATCAGGCACTATCTTGGGGCTAGTACCATATCTCCCATGTTCATGCCTGAGTCCCAGGGCCTAACACAGTACCAGATTCATAGAAGGTCCTCAGAATAATTTTACAAACTTTCATAATTAACCAATTACATGATCAATTAATTAATTATCACAGGCTACTTCATCTTCCCAATTCACCTTTTTCTCCTCTGCAGTGCTTATAATTAATGCACATAGGAATCATCTGGGGACCAGATCATGGCAAATTGCAGATTCTTATTTAGAGGGTTTGGGATTCTGCATTTCTAACAAGTTATGAAGACAAAGCTATGCCTCTTTAAGACACAAGTTTAGAAATTCTGTTGTCTCCAGACCCAAAAGTTTTCACATCCTGCGCTTTAATGCATCCATTTATTCACTCAACAAACACTGATGAACCATCTACAGTTTTCTAAGCCCTGTGCATGGAACGGGGGGCTCAATCATGATCCAAGTAGACATGGTCCCTGCCCTCTTAGAGCTTATGGTCTAGTGGGAAAGGCTGACATTAATCCAACAACACCCCAATTATTAATACTTGCAAACTGAGCCATGGGCCAGGGAGGAAAGTAGTACAATGTTGTGAGAGTTCATTGGGATCAAGGGATCTATGGAGGGGTCTGGACAGCTTTTTTGAGAAAGTCACAGTTGATCTAACATCTAAAGGACAAACAAGAGTAAAGGGAAAAGAGACGAGGAAAAGCATTTCAGGCAGAAGGAGCAGCATGTGCAAAGACTCTCTGTGTAGTAAGAACGTGATGAATATGACTGGGGTCTTTGCAATCCACAGGGGCCCACAAGACTTCCCTTTCACTTAAGCAAAATAATGAGAGGAGAGAAAACAATCTCCAGAGACTTTTTTCAGCCCCAGTGGCTGGAATGATAACATTTCTTAAACTGTTATAGAATCTTGGATCAATGGGGATAGAAGTGAGAAGGGGAGGGGGGACCAACTCTATATTTTTCTTTTTTTCTTTTCTTTTCTTTTTTTTTTTTTTTTTGAGACTAGGTCTCACTCCAGCTGGAGTTCAGTGGCACGATCTCGGCTCACTACAACTTCTGCTCCCAGACTCAAGCGATCCTCCCACCTCAGCTTCCCAAGTAGCTGGGACCACAGGCATACACCACCATGCCTAGTTAATTTTAGCATTTTTTTTTGTAGAGATGGGGATCTCACTTTGTAGCCGGTCTCAGACTCCTGAGCCCAAGCCATCTGCTTGCCTTGGCCTCCCAAAGTGGTGGGATTACAGCCATGAGACACCACACATGGCCCACATCATCTTTCTACTGTAGGAGGAAACAGAACGTAGTAGGCCAGAGGGTCCAGGTGTTGGTGTCAGACAGCTAAAGACCTGAATTTAAAATTTTGCCTCTATCACTTAACATTGATCTTGGGCAAGCCATTTACACCTTTCTGAGCTTAGTTTCCTCACCTGTAAAATGGAAACAATAGTATAGTACCTACCTTGCAGGGCTGTGGTCAGTTCTGAGCTGATTTGGACAAAGTTGCTACTCTGTGAATTTTCACTCTCTCTCCCAGCCTTCCTACCTCAAGACTTTGGGTGTCTGAGAAGATGTGGTCTTGCTTTGATGGGTCGACACTTTTCACTGATGGTGGGTCATTCATGGTCAGAGACAGGCAACAACAGGAAACCCCAACATGTGGAACTAAGGCTACATTCTAGAGGAAAACCTGTATATTGACTCACAGCACTTTCAACACCAAATGTAGGGGTGATTTTTCCCCACACCAACCAAATCTCTCTCTGGACACCAGCTAAGTGTCCTGCAATTTGATTCAATTCTGACAAAAACTCCATGCCGGTTTGAAAGCTCAGTCCCAGAAGACTGCCCTCACTTCAGACACCTGACACAAGTATCCTCACAGTTCCCTCTGACTTGGCTACAAAGTCAGGGGTACCCACACTCCCACTCCAACACCGTTTTCCACCTCACTCCCCATCTAGGTTCAATAGTTTGTCAGAACAGCTCACAAAACTCAGGTAGACATTGATTTTACTGTTTTTTTCTGAAGGATGCAGATGAATAGACAGATGAAGAAGTACATAGGGTGAGGTCCAGAAAAATCCCAAGTTCAGGAGCTTCTGTCCCCATGCAATTGGGGTGCACCGCCCTCCATCCCCATGCAATTGGGGTGTACCACCCTCCATCCCCATGAAATTGGGGTGCACCACCCTCTGCCCCCATGCAGTTGGGGTACATCACCCTCCATCCCCATGCAGTTGGAGTGTATCACCCTCCATTCCCATGCAATTGGGATGCACCACCCTCCATCCCCATGCAGTTGGGGTGCACCACCCTCCCGGCACATAGATGCATTCACCAACTCAGAAATTCTTCAAACCCTTCAGTTTAAGGATTTTTAGGGAGGCTTCATCATGTAGCCACAATTGCTGTGATTAACTCTCCAGCTCCTCTTCTCTTCCCAGATAATGGGGAGTTGAGGCTGAAATTTCCAAGTTTCTAATCATGGCTTGCTCTTTATGGTGACCAGCTCCCATCCTGAAGCTGTCCAGGCACCCACCAAGAATCACATCATTAAAACAAGCAAGGGTTTTAGGAGCACTGTGTCAAGAACTTGAGGCACAGGCCAAATATATAGTTCTCATTATGTCACACCACCTCAGGAGTAAACAGTGAAAAATCAGCTTCGAGGCCTTGTGGTGACATGCTGGTCTGCTGGTCAAAACCCTCTTCACCAAGAAGTTTGTCTATGACCATGGCCGTGAGAACTTTTTGGTCTTTTAGGGAGTCTAGAATCACTGCTACAGACACATGAAGATATCAGCCCAGATATTTGCCTTGTATTCAATGGCATTGACGTGCCTGAATGAGGACTGCCCCCAAGGGCAAGAGAGGGCAGTGTGTTTTGTCAAAATGGAGCATCCCTTAGAAAAGTTAGCAAAGAACATCTCACATTTTTGGGGAAGGGACTGTGGAGCTACCCTCTAATCCTGAGCTCCTCCTGTGTGGATCTGATGGCTAAAGCATCCTAAGGCAGCATCTGGAGGCTGGATACCAGGCAGATCTGAGGCCAAAACTCAGCTTCAGCACTTACTGGTTTAATGACTTCGAGCTGGTGATTGCTCCTCACAGAGCCTTAGTTTGCTCATCTATAAAATGAGGATCCCAGGATCCACTTTGAGGTGCAGTGTGAAGGATTAAATAAGCCAGTGAACATTAAACCTCTCAGAGTGCTCTGCCTTAGGAGGTGCCATTAGTGCTGTGGCAGCTGCCAGGGACATCTGGCATAATTCTTGGTCCTGTCACCCAGGGCAGGGCGGCATGAACTCCTATCCTTTTCCCTTTCTGAGCCTCAGATGTGAAGATCTGCACAGTGGGCTTCTCAGGACCATCTCATTAAGACTGAGATTGATATTGTCAAAAAAAAAAAACAAAAAAACACTTTACTGTGTCTGACACAAAGTAGGACCTCAACAAAGGGTCACCCTATTATTTTTAAAATGCTGTTATCATTACACAAACAACAAGGCCTGGGATGTGTTTAGCTTAGACTTGACCTGCATGACCAAAAGACTCAGGAATTAGATGTCTTTTGAAGTTCAGAGCCATTGTCCCTCAAGCCAATGAGGTTTTATTTAGACCCTTTATCCTGTTCCCGTTTTACAGATGAAGCACTGGGCCCAGAAAAGAGAAGTGTCTTTCCCGTGTTCACATAGCTAGTTAGGAACAGCCTGCACTGAACCTGATTGCAGCCCTGCTCTCTGCCATGCCACAGCAACTCTCATTCAACTTCTTTCCTAGTATTCAAGAACCTCATCACTGTAGCACGAGTTCTTCTTCTAGCCATATCCCCTGCTTCTTCCCTAACAAGACCAGCTCAGCTTCTCTACTGACTATTAATTAAAACATTTCATATTTCCAGGCTCCACACCTTTGCCTGTGCTGTTCTCTCTCTCCAGAATGCCAACTCCACCCCTTGCCTAAGGAAACTACCACCGATCTGTACCTTTTCTTGTCTTTGGGGCCCTGGAGCTAGAAATACACCCACAGAGGTATACCATAAGTGAATGTGAATTTTCTGATTCTACCAAAGTCATGTGGCACCCCATAATTTCTATGAGGAACAAAAAGAAAAGAATTTGGTCCACGTGGCTCCACTCACCTTCTCGCACACGCCTGAGAGTTACGAGCAGTATAGATTACTTTAATGACAGTATTACTTCCAACTGTGTCTCTCCCATCTGTTCTTCCCCAATTACGAATGCAGAAACCCAGCATGTGTCTCCATTCTGGCAGTAGAGAATGAAATATAAGTGCTATAAAAGGGAGTGTATCCTTTGAACAATACAGTTGGCACCTGTGAAGCTCGCCTTGCGTTTCAGGTCCCGTGCATCTTCAAGAGGGAGCTGGAGCCTCCTTTTAGAAAAGAATGCAGCATGCCCGCATCATCCTCCCCTGCCCCTCAAACCCAGGGGCACCAAGAAATGACAAAGCCAGTGGGGTTTCATGGGATTCAGGAAAGAGCCTGGGGTTCTTGTGGAAATGGCTCAAGCCAAGGTGATGAGAAAACAGAATTAATGAGGGAGTCTATCTGCCACATCAAATGCACCACGTGGGGGTTGAGGCTGAGAGGTATTAGAAAGTGCAGATTCCATGGATATAAGCAGAATTTAAAAATCCACAGGTACATCAGGGAAAGTAAACTGAGTGTGTTCTCATTCTCATTTTGCATATGAGAAACCAAAGGCTCAGAAATGTTAAATTACCTGAATGAGACTGGGTGTGGTTGCTTATGCCTATAATCCCAGCAGTTTGAAAGGCTGAGGTGGGTGGATCATTTGAGGTCAGGAGTTCGAAACCAGCCTGGCCAATATGGTGAAACTCTGTCTCTACTAATGACACAAAAATTAGCCAGGCGTGGTGACACATGCCAATAGTTCCAGACACTTGGGAGGCTGAGGCAGGAGAATCACTTGAAACTGGGAGGCGGAGCTTGCAAGTGAGACGAGATCACACCACTGCACTCCAGCCTGGGTGACAGTGAGACTGCATTTCAAAAAAATAATAATAACAATTACCTGGATAAGATCTCACAGCAAGGAAGAAGGAAGGGCAGGACTGAGTTTAAACCCAGCTCTAATACAGTATGAAGTCAATGTTCTTAACCATCGTGGCACCCCCACTAAGGTGAACCCATCTCACGAGCCCCAGCCACAGATGAATTGACATCCCTGCCTGCATACTCATACAAGCAAAACCCAAGCTTGCATCTGTTACCTCTGCCACAGCAATAAACAGGATTAGACACAGAAAAGAAAATAATGAAAGGGCAGCTGATTCCCAGATTTCAGAAAAGAAATCATTCTCCGGATGAAATACACTTCAGGGGGAAGAAATCCCTAAATGTTTTATTAAAGGAATTCAACAACTACAAATATTAACAGCAAGGCTATGAATTATTTAAAATTCAACTACCTAAACCAGCCTATAAATTAAACATGAGAAGTTCTTGTCAGAAAGAGAGTGGCTGGGTGAGCTCCCAGTTCTTAGCGCTGAGAAGGAAGAAGGCGGACCTTGTGTTTTCTGAGCACCTACTGGGTGCCAATTGCTTTGCTTTTCTCACTTTCCAGTTGGAATATGACTCAAAGCCTAGGAAAGAGATATTATGGGTTGCATTGTGCAGTTGCAAGAAGCCAGAAGTTTGAGACAGAAATTGGTTTCTCCACACTCAGAGTTAAGTAATAAGGTAACTAAGGTTCAGCTAATGTTTGCATGGATTCAAAGCCATCTCATTCCACTGTGCCAGCCTGCTCACAGCTGGAGGACACATGTAGGTGTAAAAGCAGAAAGCAGAGAACTTAGACACAGTCACATTGAATAGAGGAGAATAACCTACAGATTCCAGTGCTCTGACTATCACAGAGAAGCAAAGCTTCCTGGAGTTGGAATGCCAGGGAGTTAGTCACATTCTTGTCATTGTTGTTGTTGCTTCTAGACAAGTTTTTATTTTGAACTAATTTTAGATTTATAGAAAATTTTCAGAGATAATACAGTTTTTATATACACTTCACCTATTTTCCTTTAATGTTAACATCTTACTTTATAAACCATGATACAGTTGTAAAAACTAAGAAGCCAGCATTGGTGCTTTATGATTAATTAAACCCCAGACCTTATTTGAATTTCACCAGTTTTTCCACTAATATCCTTTTTCGGTTCCGGAGTCCAATCGGAGATTCTATAATTGCTTTTAGTTATCATGTCTCCTTCGTTTTTTCTGGCCAGAGTCTTCATTTGTTTGTCATGACCTTGAGAGTTTTAAGTAAAACTTGTCAGACATTTTGTAGAATGTTCCTCAATTGGGGTAATATAATTTTTATGAGCTGTACATCAATGGATAAGTGTCTTAATCTCTCTTAAACTCTCTTCCCATGCTGTATGATTAAATAGGATAAAGCATGAAAAGCCCTTACCCTGGGCATGCCCTCTTAGCTGCCAGGATCATGACTTTGTGGGATGGATCCGACTCACTTGTGAATGAAGATGCTATGGAGTAATTTTGCCTAATATACTGGAGGGCATCAGGTTGTTTTGCTATAAAAATCACAGAATCACAGAACAAGAAGGACTAGTAGGATCATTTAGTCTGACTTTCCATTGCTACTTGAATTCCTGTTATAAAGCAGGAATCTCTGATCATAAGGCAGATGCTGCTTTTTTTTGTTTTTAAATTTTACTTTAGGTACTGGGGTACATGTGCAGGTCATGCAGGGTTGTTGCATAGGTGCATACATTACCAGGTGGTTTGCTGCCTTTATTCCCCTTTTGTCTATATCCGGCATTTCTCCCCATGTTATGCCTCCCCACCCTCCCCACCCCCCACTGTCCCTCCTCTAGCCCCCTCAAACTGCCCCCAGTGTGTGATGCTCCTCTCCCTGAGTCCATGTGTTCTCATTGTTCAACACTGACCTATGAGTGAGAACATGCGGTGTTTGTTTTCTGTTCTTGTGTCAGTTTGCTGAAAATTATGGTTTCCAGGTTCCTCCAAGTCCCTACAAAAGACATGAACTCATCTTTTTTTATGGCTGCGTAGTATTCCATGATGTAGGGCTAATATCCAGAATCTACAAAGAACTAAAACAGATATACAAGAAAAAAACAAACAACCCCATTCAAAAGTGAGTGACGGATATGAACAGAAACTTTTCAAAAGAAGACAGATGCTTCTTTATAAAGTGCTCAAGCCATCATTGAGCTGCTCAGACTAGTCTTGCTCTATCCTACTTCTAGTAGGATTCATAAGAATTCCAGTCCACGCACTCTTACTTTGCAGAATGACTATTTCATTCCTTCTCTCCATGCAAAACTCCAACCAGCCTCCCACTGTTGCCCTCTTAACAGATACCTTTGCTTTTTATGGCACTGAGAAAATATAATGAGAAGAATCAAGTCTATTAATTACCAGTGTCCACAACCTTCTGTTTTGCTTTTTCTTCTTTTATGATAGACACTCTTCCTGTGTCTGTTCGAGTCCAGTCCCTCAACTCAGGCAAAGATGGATTTACCAGAAGCCTCAGATTTAGGGTCCTCCACTTCCCTGGCCCCTGCCAGTGCTGAAGGTTACTGAGGGTTGTAGACTGTTAAAGACGGGTTGTAATCAGGAATGTTTGTATGTAAGCATGTCAAGTAAATAACCTAAAGCAATAGTTCTTAAGATAGCGGTGGGTGATGTCTGGAGACGTTGTTTGTCATCATAATTTGGGAGGGAGGTGCTACTGGCACCTAGTGGGTAGATGGCAGGGATGCTGCTAAATCGTATCGTGCCTGGGACAGTCCCATACAAAGGTTTATCTGACCCAAAATGCCAGTCTTGCAGAGGCTGAGAAATCCTAGCTTAAAGAGGTTTCAGAAGAAAATACACGCATCTTTAAAGTGCCGTTGATTTGTTATGATTTCTCTTCTCATACGTAATAAACATTCAGTTCTATGCCTAATAGTTGAATGTATAACTTTGTATGCTTTTTTTTCTTAAAGAGGACTCTTCAAACTGCATTAGCCCAGGCCCCACAAAATTTGGACTGCACTTGTATTCAGGTCTTAGACATTCCTTTCACCATGGTGGGCTTTGCTCCTGCAAATTTTCCCTTCAACTGAATCATGCCTGTTTTGGTCCAGAGAGTTATCTGTTTGTACCATCTCCAATTCCTAACCTTCTTCCTGCCTTGATTCCCCTTCCACCAGGCTCTCATCCTTCCCCTTTCTCCCAAGAGTACAATACAATCTCATTGTTGATGTCCCCACTGACCTCCATCTGGCCAAATCCAATGACCAATTCTCAGTCTCCACTTGCTATACCCTTTATGTAAAATAGCTTGTCACTCCATCCTGTTAGAAATCTTTTTGTTTGTTTTCAATTTGGCTTCTAAGACAACACTCTTTCCTGGTTTTCTGCCTACCTCACAGGAGCTCAATCTCCCTGCTGGATCCTCCCTTCCTTCCGACCTCTACGTGTTAGGGGGCACCAAGCAGCAATCCTCAGACCTCTCACTCCCCAGGTGATTTCATTCAATGCTGAGGTTTTAAATGGCAGTAGCTCCAGCCCAACCTTGTCGTAAATGCCTCCATTTGGATGGCTAATGGACATCTCAAATGTACCATGTCTGACACGGAGCTCATTACTCCCTCAACCTGTTTCTCCCACAGTCTACCCTACACTGGAAATTGAACCAACACGCATCCTATTACTCAAGCCAAAACTCTTGGAGTTATCCTTGACTAGCTCTGTCTCTCACACCCACAGTCAAACCATCAGCATATCCTTACAGCTCCGACTTGAAAATATATCAGTTTTTCAAATATGTCTGAACACCCACTCAGTCATTCTCCTAGTCCAAGCCATCATTATCACTGACCTTGAAAGATGGTGTGACCTCTTGACTGGCCTCTATTTCTCCTCTTACCCATCTCCAACACACTCGTTTCTCCACCTCTGCATAATATCTGGAATTATCAATTTAAAATAAAAATCGAATCATTTCACCTCCTGCCCAAATGCCTCCCTGCCATGGCTTTTTTTTTTTTTAAAGCACACTTAGAATGAATCCCCACCACCTA
This sequence comes from Cheracebus regulus, assembly GCA_963574635.1. Classification (NCBI taxonomy): domain Eukaryota; kingdom Metazoa; phylum Chordata; class Mammalia; order Primates; family Pitheciidae; genus Cheracebus; species Cheracebus regulus. The sequence continues at coordinate 82,188 of CAUYQU010007213.1, read as the reverse complement.
CGGAGTCCTTTCTGATCTGACCCTGCCTACTTTTACTACTTCCTACCATCACCTCACTCTAGTCCCACCCTGTTTGTCGTCCTTCTAGCACTCCATGCTTAGTTTGCTTCAGGAAACTTTGCCTTTACCTGTTTCCTCGTCAGGAAATGCACTTCTTCCTGCAGACGTACAAGTAGCTAGCTCAATCACTTCACCCAGGTCTCCTGAATCTACCTCATGCATGTGTATGTTCTAATGTATGAGGTACATATTATACATGCGTATTTTGTCATAATGTCATACATCATATATGTACATGGTATGCAACTCTATAGACACAGCCTCTCAAACACAAAATAGTGGGTGGCTGCTCTGAGCAATGAAAAGGATGTGTCAAATGTGTATTAGTTCTCACCCTGCTCTTTCCCCACCTCCTCTCTGTACTTTATGCCAGTTGATTTTGGCTTCCTTCTGGAGCCCCACAGAACAAGATTCTCCTTTGGCTCTGTGAGAGCCGTTAGAGAAAGAAAACAAGTGGAACAAAAGCAAAAAGTTTTCTTGATCCAGGCTAATGATGGTGGTGGTGACCGTCGTGTTTTTATGGTGAGGAAGAAGTTGGAAGTGATAGCCTCCATTTATTGAGTCAATTGTCTGACAGGCTCTGTGCTAAGAATTTATAAATCATTAGTCCATTTAATAATCATAGTAGCTCTGTGAGGTGGGTCTTTTTCCCCATTTTACAGATGAGGAAAAAGGCTGACTCAGAGAAAAACTCCAACTCACCTGGGCTTAGAGAGCAAACAAGTGGCAGAACTGGAACCCCTGCCCTTATCTGTTTAACTCTAAAGTCTATTTTAGTCTTATCCAAGCTCCTTTTATCCTCCTTCCCTTTCTGAAAACGTTGACTCCAATTTGCTAACCTAGAGGATCTGTGGAAGACTTGGAACCACAACTCATCCAGACCCTCAGCCTGTGTCATTTCCTTTCACCCGCACGCCTCGCCCTGCAAACCTTTATGCTTCAGGTTTGAGATTCCAGAGCCAGAGATCCTGCCTCTCAAAATGTGAGGGGTGAGGCTATCCATGCTCAGCTAATAACTCAGTTCTGGCTATTGTCAAGAGCGGACCTGATTTTACTGTTGGATGTGGTTGCCTCCAAATGATGCCTCCTGCAGCCTTCAGTAATGAGCAAGACAGAACCTCTGAGGCTATCAGCATCTTACTGGGGGGAATTTGAGGCCCAGGGAGTTTAGGACCCAGGTCCTGCAGCATAGGATTTTCCTGCAGTGCCTAACATCCGGCCATTCCCTCCCATTTCCCCCCATCCTTCACCACCTCCACCACATTTTGTTTTCTAGCTCAAATGGTAATGATCTTGCTCTTACATAGCCCCTTTCTGCCAAATAGATCCCTGTGCACAGTACAGGTGTTGGTAACGGATATTACCTGCCATCCGTCTTTCTTAATCACACTCTGCTCCTGAAATGCAGCCACTTCTAGAGTGAAATATAGCTCCCATTTAGCCATGCTTAACATCAATGAGAGAGCTCATGAAGGCAGGTCTGCCTTTCCAGATGAAGGTGCAGCATGCTCCCAAACAGAGGTCGGAAGTTCTTCCTGGATCTGGGATTTGAGCAAGCTGTCACTTCTTGGAGCCTGCCTGAGGGGCTGCCTCTCCTCGCTGACGTGCCTTGGGGCCAGTACTGAAAACCGAGATGTCTTTCTGAGGAAAGCCTGGGACACAGGCTTCTAAGCTGCAATGACAGAAGTCCACTACCCAGCTCTAATGCTGCAGGCCAAGAGAAAAGGGAACTGGTCCCCCATGTTACTGACTGTACAACCTACTCTTGTTAAACAGTCAGGAAATACACACTGTGGGTCCTAATCTGTGTCTCACACTTTGTATCTGAGTGATCTTGTACAGTTCTCTTAAGCCCTCTGAATCCTAGTGTATCACCTACATAAAGGGAATCATAGTCCTAGCTGAAGGGATTGTTCTGAGTCAGATGAGATAATGAATGCAATGCGCTTAGTAAAGATTACGTAACAGTTGCTCAATAAATGTTAGCAAGTGTTACTGTAAGAGAATTAATGGACAAATATTACCCAGGGAAATGAGCTGGGAAAATGCCAATAGAGACATTTTTAAAGGGCTATAGATTTCATGATATCTATTGATATGATAATAATATAAAACTCTTAACTTCAAGGTCTGCGGTTGGTGCAAAAGTAATTGCAGTATTTTGCTGGTTGAATTACCTCGAGCCTGTCCCTCCATCCTCTGATTCTGACATCTCCCCTTCAGCCCATCTCAGCTCACAGTCCCTGAGTGGCCACCAAGTACCAGACTCTGAGTTACAGAAACAAACAAACCAAAGAAACAAGAACAAAAACAAGGTCCAGGCTGTGTCTCCTAGAAGCTGACAGTCTATAGGTGGTGAGGGGCACATAAGAAAACCATTCTTCTTTTACCTTAAAAGATTAGACTAGAGCAACAGTATTTGACATAGGGCTGCCTGGATGCCTGGCATTTCATGGGGGCTGGGAAGAATGGAATGAGAGAGGGGCCTTCTGTCCATGGAAGGGGAAAAAGAGGAAAATGTCTGGGGGGCTGGCATCTCTGTGTCCTACTCTCATCCTGCCCCTCCCTAAAAGCACAGCTTTGCTTTCTTCAGTTTTCTATGTCCAGATTCCACATAAAGTCATGTTTGCTTTGAAAGGCTCTGCCTTCCCCCACCTCCCCCCAACATTAAACAAAAAGGTTCCTCTGGGCCCTTTCTGGACCACTTTCCCAGAATTTGCTCCTCAAGCGTGACTGCCTTGCACGCCGTCCACTCTTTTTGATCCTTATCACTTATATCATTTAGTAGCTCAAATGAATTTGGGCTTCTCATCTTCCCAGGAGCCTGCACCCTTTCCTGGTTATCAAGCTCTGAGCCTGAGGTACAGGAGGTCGCTCCTCAGGCTTTGGCAGAAACCTGAGACCTGGAGGGTCAGTGGAGAACTGGAATCTGCTGTTTCTCCAAGGCTGTAAAGTCAGTAGTGAAAAGGGGAAAATGGGGAAACAAAGCTTTAGAGAAAGTATTTTCCACGTCTCTGAGTGAGGATGCCTGACTCCTAGGCTCTTAACCCACTCCCCAACCCCCGCAAAGAAAAACCCCAACAGGAATCACTTACTCCTGTGCTTCCTTGTGTATCTGGGTGCCCTGAGCACCATGAATATTGGAGGTCTACCCCTAAGCCACCCACCTTTCCAAGGAAATTGAGTCAATTTAAATTTGAGCCTCAACTTCTAGGTTGTTATGAAGGCATATTTGTCACTGTAAGAGCATAAAACACATTTACTTAGCATCTTGCGACTTTATAGTTTTTCAATATTTAGTCTTCTTGTACTGGACATCTATTTTTTTTCTCACCCTGGGCACCATGGATTTGAGGGACGGGCCCGTCTGCTTAGGAAGACAAAGGCAAGCGACTGAGTGGGAGGCACATGAAGGAGACCGACCTGGCCTTTCCTGCGTCCAAATACTCCCTTCTACACTGACGAGAGGGTAACGTGGCTAAGAGAGTAAAGATTGTGTGTTGGGGTGCAGGGATTGGCTGCCCTGCATTCAGGGCATGCTGCTTTCTTGCTGGATTCGTCGGTTCCTTCGTCTCCTTTTATATACGGTGCATGTCTTGCTAAAGTGCTAAGCGTTTTGTGCCATTACAAATGGCGCTTTTGTATCACACCAACTCCTGCTGGTGGCTCCTGGCAGCATACAATAGGTTGTACATTTATTTCCGCTAGGACATTTCAAAAGGAGCACACACTCTTCTGTACAGGAAAATCTGCCTCCCCACCCACCCATGGCCCCTCCAGAAGTGAAGCTCAAGATTAGCTCCCTAGGCAGTCTTTTCAGTTTCCTGAAATAGCCAAGACTCCAGGGAAGGAGGTGGAGACAAGAGGCCCCCAAGGCCGGGAGTGGAGTGGGTTTCAGAAGGCCAGGCCTGCTCCTCGTTCTCTGCCAAAAAATAGGACCACAGAGGGGCCTTCGGAGGACTGGGAGGAGAGTTGCGGGGTGGGGAGGGTGGAAGGGCATTTGGCTTGGGCCTCATAGTCACAAATGGCTGCAAATATAGAGCTGTGACGTTACCACCAACTGAATTTCTACAGTGCAGAGCCACTCCAGAAGGATTGAGAGATGTTCATCACGCAGACTTAATCTTGAGTTTATTTTTATAATCCCGTTTGTCATGTGAATTTCTTAAGAAATGGAAATGGCCTAGGCCTTTCTGCTATAGAAAACAGACGTAGATACCACTCGACAGGTGGATTAATAATAACTGACACTTCTATAGCACTCCAACTATGCCAAGTGCCATTCTTCGTGGTTTACATGTTTTAATTAACTCATTCGATCCTTGTGATTCCAACCACCTTAGATAGTTAACATCATGATTCTTCTTTTACAGATGAAGAAACTAAGGCCACAGGGCTTAAGTAAATTGTCTGAGGTCCCATAGATAGTAAGCAACATATCCAAGATTGAAGAACAGGCAGTCTGGCTCCCAGGACAGGTCTTGAACCACAACACAGCACAACCTCTTGAGTATGAACAGCCTGCAGACTGTGAGTGTCATTCTGCAGGCCCACCTGCTACCCCATGGCTATTCCTGAGACTGTGTCCTATCCTATCAGGCAGCCCTTTGAGACTGTGTGCCCCTAGGACATAGGAGCTTTCTGCAGCCTTAACCCCTCATGCGCCTGTGTCCTGGAGAGACACCATTCCCAGAGCCACTCAACTTCTACTGTATGTATGCCAGGCCCTGTGGTAGGCCTTAGAGCCGCCCCAGAAGCAAGAGAGTCTCTACTCCTGTCCCCACCCACATGCAGTTGAATGAAATGGACAAATAGCATTCGCATTCTGACCCGATTCTGGCAAGGATGATAGGAGGTTGGGGGCCCTGTGGCACAGAGCAGAAACTCTCAACCCTGGGAGACTGGGGAGGTGTTCAAATGCAACTAATGATCTGAGACATAAACAGTGATCGGGCATTGGTGAGCCCAAAAGTAGAGGAAGGGGTGTGAATTGTGTTCCTGGCAGACACCTGGAGGCAAGTGAGAGCTGACCCCCTTCTTGCCCATCTACTTTGCCAGTCCCCTGTGAAGCACATCCTGGGGTCATCAGTCTGACAGTAAACAGGTCTTTTCAGACCTCTTTCCTTTGGGCCTCCGGCCTCTGCATGGAAAAAAAGGAATGTCAAACTATTAATACAGTCTTGTGACTCTCACATGCCACACCCTGGGCTGAGCTCTTTCCCTATATCATCTCATTTAGTCCTTCTCAACAAGGAACTTGAGGCCCAGAGAGAGAGTATGTCTCATATCCAGCAGAGGAGAAGGTGGGTTCAGCACCCAGGCTAGGATATATCCAGTTTTGCTATAGAAGTGTCAGCTAATATTAATCTGCCTGTTGAGTGGTATCTATGTCTGGTTTGTACAGCAGAAAGGACTGGGCCATTTCCATTTCCTAAGAGACCCTAACACTCAAGGTAACATTGCAAGAGGTACATGTGAGATGGAAGATACTGGGCCAGGCATGGTGGCTCACACCCGTAATCCCAGAACTTTGGGAGGCTGAGGCAGGCGCATCATGAGGTCAGGAGTTCGAGACCAGCCTGGCCAACATGGTGAAACCCTGTCTCTACTAAAAATACAAAAATTAGCTAGGTATGGTGATGCATGCCTATAATCCTAGCTACTCAGGAGGCTGAGACAGGAGAATTGCTTGAACCTGGGAGGCAGAGGTTGCAGTGAGCTGAGATCGCGCCACTGCACTCCAGCCTGGGAGACAGAGCAAGACTCCATCTTAGGAGAAAAAAAAGAGAGAGAGAAATAGAAGAGAGACTGTTGTGGCCAGCTTTGGAAAATCCAGTTGGTCACAAATATCCACTATGTACTAGGCACTATGGTAAGTAAACATCTGTACCTAAAACAAAGATCTCTGCCAACAAGGATTTTACATTCCAGGGGGTGAATACAGACAATAGCATATAAATAGGTAAATTATATAGTAGATTAGAGGTAGTAAATGCCATAAAATCAGAGTGGGTGAAAGTACAGCAGGGGCTTAAGAGTGGTGAGGGTGGGGTGAAAGCTGCAATTTTAGGTAGAAGAATCAGGGAAGCTCTCCCAAGAATACTGTGTTTAGGCAGAAAAAAAAAAAAGGAGGAGAAAGAAAAGGAGGAGGAGGAAGAGGAGGAGGAGGAGTGCAGCATATGGATATCTGGAAAATATCATTCCAAAGAGAACAAGAGCAAGTGCAAAGGCCCTGAGACAGAGAAACCCTGGTGTTTTAAGAGACAGAGTCAGGAGAATAATAGGAGATGTGGTCAAAGGGGTAATGGATGGCCAGATCCTGTTGGACTCTTCAAAGACATGGGAAAAGCTTTAACTTTTACTAAAGAAGTATAAAGTTTTAAAGTAAAGAAGTAAAAGAAATCTTTTACTCTGGAAGCCATTGAAAGGCTTTAAACAGAAAAGGAACAGTATCTACCCTAAGTTTCAAAAGGAATATTCTGGCTGCTTTGTTGAGGATAAACTAATACTAATCAGGGTTCTTCAGAAACAAAACAGAACCGAAAGGATATATAGTCATGCATCGATTAAAAGAGGGATGTCTTCTGAGAAATGCATTATTAGGTGATTCTGTCATTGTGACAACATCCTAGATTGTACCACACAAACCTAGATAGTATATAAAGCCTACAACACAACTAGGTTGTGTGGTATAGCCTATTGTTTCTATGCTGTAAACCTATATAGCAGATTGCTGTGCTGAATACTGTAGGCAACTGTAACATAATGGTATTTGTGCATCTAAACATAGAAAATGTGCACCAAGATATGGTATATTTTTTACCTGATAACATTTTAACTTTTTAAACTTTACACTTTTATATAACACATCTTGAAACACACATTGTACATTTGTACAAAAATATTTTCTTTCCTTGTATTTTTATTGTACAAACCTTTTCCCTATTTTTATTTTTAAAACTTTTTTTGTTAAAAACTAAGATGCAAACACACATATTAGCTTAGGCTTCCACAGGATCAGGATCATTAATATCACTGTCTTCCACCTTCGCATCTTGTCCCACTGGGAAGTCCTCTGGGGCAGTAACACATATGGAGCTGTTATCTCCTAATCAACAGTGCCTTCTTTTTTTTTTTTTTTTTACTTTTTTTGAGACAGAGTCTCACTCTGTTATAGAGGTTGGAGTGCTGTGTTGTGATCTTGGCTCCTCCACCTGCCAGGTTCATGCAATTCTCTGCCTCAGCCTCCTGAGTAGCTGGGATTACAGGCACCCACTACCAGGCCCAACTAATATTTTTTTCTTTCTTTCTTACCTTTTTTTTTTTTTTTTTTTTTTTTTTTTTTAGTATAGATGGGGTTTCACCATCTTGGCCAGCCTGGTCTTGAACTCCTGATCTCATAATCCGCTGCCTCAGCTTCCCAAAGTGCTGGGATTACAGGCATGAGCCACCGCACCTGGTCTACCTTCTTCTGAAATACCTCCTGAAAGACATACTTGAGACCCTCTAACAGTTAACTTTTATTTTATTTCATTTTATATTATTTATTTATTTGAGATGAGTGCAGTGGCGTGATCTCAGCTCACAGCAACCTCCACCTCCTGGTTTCAAGCAATTCTCTGCCTCAGCCTCCCAAGTAACTGGGATTATAGGCATCCACCACCACGCCTGGCTAATATTTGTATCTTTCATAGAGACAGGGGTTTCACCATGTTGGCCAGGCTGGCCTTGAACTCCTGACCTCAGGTGATCCAGGCCTCCCAAAGTGCTGGGATTAAAGACATGAGCCACTGTGCCTGGCCTATAACAATTAACTTTTAAAAGATATAAGTAGAAGTAGACTCTAAAATAACAACCAATAATAGTATACTATAGTAAATACATAAACCAGTAACATAGTCATTTATTATTATTATCAGGTATTATATACTGTATATTAATTGTAGGTACTATACTCTTATACAGCTGGCAGTTCAGTAAGTTTGTTTATACCAGCATGACCACAAACAGGTGAGTAATGCATTGTGTTACAGTGTTATGCAGACTGTCACAATGTCATTAGGCAATAGGAATTTTTCAGCTCCATTATAATCTCAGCTCACTGCTGCCTCAACCTCTTAAGCTCAGGTGATCCTCCCACCTCAGCTGCCTAAGTACCTAGGATTACAGGCATGTGCCACTGTGCCTGGCTAATTTTATTTTAGTTTTTTTCTGTAGAGATGAGGTTTCACTATGTTGCCAAGGCTGGTCTCAAACTCCTGGGCTCAAGGGATCCTCCCACCTCAGCCTCCCAAAGCACTGGGATTACAGATGCCAGTCACTGTACCCAGCCTTCCAAAATAATTTTAAAGGACCACTGTCATATATGCAATGCGGTATTGACTGGGCATATAGGATGAGTTAAAGTAAAAATGGCCATATAAATAATGCAACTTTCACACACATGCACATGCACACATGCATGCGTGCGCGCACACACACACACACACACACACACACACACACACACACACACACACACACACACACACAATCAGTAGCCAGAAATAGGATTTGGAGTCAGAATTTAGGTAAAATTGCAACCGCAACCACTCATTCTATGTTTAACTTTGAACGAATTTTTTACATTTCTTTCTTCATTTTTAGGAAGTCCAGTTAAAAAAAAAAGAAATTCTTAGATATGGTAAAACGTTTTACCCCCTGGCAAGCTGTGAGCAAGGTTATGGCAAAAACAAAACAAAACCTGTACAGAAGCAGTCTCTTCATTGCTTCACAAAGTAAAGTGCTATCCCCTCCCACTTATTTCCTGTGGAGCCTGAGAACCAAAAGAAGGTAGAGGAAGAAGAAAGAGGGGGCCAGGAAAGAGGGAGGTGGAGAAAGGGAGGGAGGAAGCAGGTGAGGCCATGGCTTAGTTCCTCCTCATCCTTCCTGTAGGATGAGCTGGCATCAATGGCAGGCTTCCTGCCTTGTCTCCATTCTGCTTGTGCTGTCTTGAAGAATCGGTCTGACTTCTTACTTTAGATCATTTCAGAGGGCTCTATTTTTTCTCTCTGACTTGTACTTTAATTTTTAAACCTTTCATTTCTGAGAGTTAAGCCTAGGAACATAGCTCTCAACAAGAAAAATTCCTGAAAATGATTTCTCTCTTTACCAATTATGTATCACAGAAACTATAGACTCCAGGCAGCCATAAATATGGTGAGTGGGGAGAATATCAAAAAGCATCACCCCTGAAAAATGGCAAACCCTCCTGTCATGTCCTTCCACATTCTCTGAACCTTGATATCTTCTGCCATGAAATGGGTATATGGAGGCTTAGTTCTCAGGATTGCTATGAGGATTAGATGAGGATCCAGCATGGTGTCTGGTAACTAATGCTGCTCTCTGCAGATGGTAACTATCATCATCATCATCAATGATTGTAATTTCCCAACAGGTTCTCCTTGCCCTCTGCACAGACAGAGTCCATTTACTGAGACAGCAGTATTGCAATAGAGAAACAGCTTAATAAATGCAGGTCCAGCTAAGTGATAAGAGAGGAGTTTATTACTCAAACCAGCCTCCCTAAAAATTTGAAGGCTAAGGTTTTCTTAAAGATAGTTTGATGAGTAGGGGCCTAGGGAATGGGAAATGCAGATTTGTTGGGTTGAGAATGAAATTAATAGGGAGTTAAAGCTTGTCTTCTTGTTCTAAGTCAGTTCCTAGGTAGGGACCACAATACCAGATAAGCCATTTTCATGGATCTGCTTGGCTATCAGAATGCAGGATGTGGAAAAGTACCTCAAGCATCAATCTTAGGTTTTACAACAGTGATGTTATATACAGGAACAATTGGGGAGGTAGGAATCTTGTGGTCTCTGGCTCCATGACTTCTGAGCCATAGTTTTTAATCTAGTAGCTAATTTGTTTGTTTTAAAAAGGCAGTTTGGTCCCCAAGCAAGGAAGGGTTTTGTTTCAGGAAGGAGCTGTTATTATCTTTGTTTCAAAGTTAAACTATAAACTAAATTCCTCTTGAGGTTAGCATAGTCTCCACCAAGAATAAACAAGTATAGCTTGGAGATTAGAAGCAATATGGAGTTGGTTATGTCAGGTTTCTTCCACTGTCATAATTCTTCTGTGCTGGGTTTTTCTCACTGTTATAATTTTGCAAAGCATGCTTCATGATTATTATTATTTGTGGAGAGGAAATTTATTCATGGAGGCAACATGGAGAAAATACCCTAAAGGGAAATAGGATGTGAGCATGGGAATGTTGGGGAGATAACAGAATCCCAGGTGAAGAAACAGCCCATGTGAAAGTAAGAGGCCTGGACACCCTTGGACACCATTATGGAAAAGGCCAGTCTGGCGTAACAGCTTCTCCTGATTGGATTAACTCCAGCAGTTATAACTCAGCTATATGGTATGTCCCTTTGACTTTGATAAGACACCCTAGTGTTGTAATTGTGGAATGGCTCCTCATTGATAATCACTGATACCCACATAGCCAGGTAAAATTATATGTTCATATTTAGCTGAACGGTTGCTCAGTTCCAACATCAACTAGCACTATGGCAATTAAGAAAACATCAAAACCTTGTTAATACTGAGTCTATTTAATCACATTCCTGATTCCATAGGGATTAGGCAGGAACCTCAACTTTCAACTCAATGGAGGACTAACACCAGGTGTGGTGGCTTACACCTGAAACCCCAGCATTTTAAGAGGTCAAGGCAAGAAAGAGATCACTTGAGCCCAGGAGTTTGAGACTAGCAAGGGCAATATAGTGAGACCCATCTCTAAAAATAAAAATAAATAAATCAAAAATAGGCAGGTGTGGTGGCACATGCCTTTAGTCTTACTACTTGGGTGGCTTAAATGGGAGGACTGCTTGAGCCAGGGAGATCAACACTGCAGTGAGCCATGAACATGCCGCTGCACTCCAGCCTGGGCAACATAGCAAGACCCTGTCTCAAAAAATAAATAAATAAATAAACATAAAAGGAATGATTTCAACACTTTCTTAAAATATAAAAAACACAGATAAGAGAGCAGGGAATAAACAGGAGGTGAATGCAAATTTATGATCCAGACAGAAGACACTACAGGTTGCCCTATGGACACCCAACTTTGTGAACTTGGTCTGTTTCGTCAGCTTTGCAAATGAAGTGGAGGCTCTTAGCAGAGAAGTTTATTTTCTAGATAGGTTCATCAGGTCTTTCTGACTCTAATTTTCCAAACTCTTTTTTTTTTCTTTTTTTGAGACAGGGTCTTGTTCTGTCACCCAGGCTGGAGAGCAGTGGTGTGATCATGGCTCACTGCAGCCTTGACCTCCAAGGCTTAGGCCATCCTCCCATCTTAGCCTCCTGAGTAGCTGGGACCACAAGCACACACCACCATGCTTGGCGGCAATTTTGCTATTTTTTGTAGAGATAGAGTCTCACTATGTTGCCCAGGATGGTCTCAAACTTCTGCGTCCAAGCAATCCTTCCACCTTGGCTCCCAAAGTGCCGGGATTACAGACATGAGCCACCACTTCCAGCTGCGAACTCCTTCCACATTATCATGTAGTCTCCTGTGATACTAGGCTATGTACTAGACATTTCTTTTTTTTAAGTTCACTTAAAAATGCACGAATCAATTCTGCTTTCATAAATTCGAACAATATCACTATAACTAAAATCACTGACTATCCCATCCACATTTGTCATTGCTAATCTGGTCTTTGTCCCTGTTCTCCCTGCCCAAAAGTAGCCACTCATATAAATGTGGTTTTTATCTTTCCAGGTCTTTCCAAAATAAGTTTAAATGAGTTTGTATTGTCACTTCAGTCCTTTAAAAATACTTTTCCAAATATGTAACCTACCCGTAGGAAAGCTATAATGTGTGCATGTTTTTTTAAATGGTGTCATACTATATATAACATTCTGCATCTTGCTTTTTTTTTTTTTTTTTACTCTCAGCAATATTTTTTGAACTCTGCTCATGGTGACACATATAGATTCAGCTGATTCCTTTTAAGTGCGGGAGAACATTCCAGCATATGAATATGCCAGTTTTATTCAGCGATGTCCTAATTGAAGAGTATTTAGGTTGTTTTCAGTTTTTTTGCTACTATAAACAATGCCTCAGTGATCACTTAGTACATATACATCTCTGTGTGTATGTTCAAGCACTTGAAAAGCTCGCAGTTAAATGCTAACACATGGAATGCTCATCATATATCATTTTTATCTGTGTGAGAAGCGGTTTCCTAAAGGGCCTGTAATCCTTGATTCTGAGTTTGACCATCTGGTTTTCAGAGTTACTGACACTCAGTCTGGGAGAGAATGTGAAGATTCAAGCCTTTCTTTTTACAGTTAGACCCTGATTGCCCTGAGAGGAGATTGACCTGGCAATTGTCACAAAGCACAGAGCTTGATCTTGCAGTCCTTCGGCTGGTATTACCATTTGCCGTGTGTCCTTCCCATCTTCGTTTGGCCCTTGACAGCTGTCACCTGCAGCTTCAGTGTGCTGTACCTAAACCTCTCTGCCTGAGGTTATTTTCTGGGGAGTGGGTGGGGAGCGCTGAGGGAGTGGTGACCCTAATTAGGCACAACCTACAGCAAAGGATGAACAGGGAATTGGTAGAAAAATATGCCAGATTTCTTGCCCCTTCGTGGAAAGATTCAGTCTCTCAGAGAGACCATAAAAAGATTGAGTTCCTGTTGACCACCTGGTAGCCCACGTATTAGCACACTGATATGGTTTGGCTCTGTGCCTTCACCCAAATCTCATCTCTAATTGTAAACCCCATGTGTCAAGGGAGGAAGGCAACTGGATCACTGGGGTGGTGTCCCCATGCTGTTCTCATGATGGTGAGTGAGTTCTCATGAGATCTAATGGTTTTATAAATAGAAGTTTTCTCTGCCCTGTTCTCTTCTTTCACCTGCCACCATGTCAGATGTCCCTGCTTCCCATTCTGCAATGACCACAAGTTTCCCAAGACCCCCTAGCCATGTGGAACTGTGAGTCAATTAAACCTCTTCCTTTTGTAAATTATCCAGTCTAGTCTGGGCACGGCAGCTCACGCCTGTAAACCCAGCACTTTGGGAGGCTGCAGGGAGTGGATCACCTGAGGTCAGGAGTTCAAGATCAGCCTGGCCAACATGGTGAAACACAGTCTCTTTACTAAAAATACAAAAAATTAGCCAGCCGTGGTGGTGGGTACCTGTAATCCCAGCTAATCTGGAGGCTGAGGCAGGAGAATCACTTGAACCCAGGAGGCAGAGGTTGCAGTGAGACAAGATCATGCCATTGCACTCCAGCATGGGCAACAAGAGCAAAATTTCATCTTAAAAAAAAAAATAGAAATTAAAAAAAAAATTACCCAGCCTCAGGTATTTCTTTATAGCACAGTGAACATGGGCTAATACGTACACCCTTGTTTGCTTTCCTCCATTTCTTGGCTCGATTCTCAGTCCCTCACTTGCTTCCTGGAATCACCTCCCAAATCAACTACTATCACTCCATTCCTTAGCTCTGGGTCAGCTCTCCATGCAACTCAATCCAAGATTCCATCTATATTCTAGGCTCTGTGCTTGGCAAATAGGATACACATATGATTAATATGTGATTTTCTGCCCTTAACAAGGACACTTAATGACTCAGATCTTCTGACTTCCAATGCAGTATTTTGTTGGTTGTTGGTTTTTTGGCCATATCATATCCGTGCATTTGAACTCAATGGCATTTATTGTTTTTTAAAATTCAATCAGTCTTCTCACAGTCTGACTCAATGAAGTTATATTGTAATAACTGAATTGCACTCCTTTTTTTCTTAATGTAAAGACCTGACTAAAATATTAATCCTTAAACATACATTTTAACTGGAAACCGAGCCACTGCCCCAATGCTGTATTGACATCTCCATTTTTCTGATATTTATGTTTCTCCTCCCTCTGCTCTTAGTAAATGTTGATGTTTGGTTCACCCTGATCAGTATTTAGCTCTTCTGGTCAATTTATCTTATTTATTGATCTAAGCAGAAAATCAATATAGTCTTCATTTGCTGTCCTGTTGAATACAGGGGAATTTGATTATGCAGTAACTATGCCCAAATTACCAAGACCTTGATAGGATACCATCACCAGACTCCATTCAGAAAGCCTTCTGGGATCCAGTTCGAACTCACATCCTTTGGGCCCCTTTGCCAAAACCATGACTGCTTCCACTTCCACCCTCTTATGGATAGTTACAGAGTATCCCTTGGGTCTTCCTGCCAAGCCTTCATCCCCAGTGCTTACTAGGTACAAGTTGAGTATCCCCTTATCTGAAATGCTTGGAACTAGAGAAGTGTTTCATATTTCTGACTTCTTCTGATTTTGGAATATTTGCATAGACATAAGGAAATATCTTGGGGATGGGACACAAGTCTAAACATGAAATTCATATGTTCATGTACACCTTATACACATAGCCTGAAGGGAATTGTATACAATATATTTTTAAACAATTCTTTGTATTAAATAAAGTTTGTGTACATTGAACCATCAGAAAGAAAAGGTATGGAATTTTCCAGCTGAGGTGTCATGTCACACTCAAAAAGTTTTCAATTTTGGAGCATTTCAAATTTCAGATTATCGGATCAGGGATGCTCAACCCATACAAATAAATGTATCAAGCTTGCTTTTAGAATGTATTGGTTCTCAGAGAACTCTACCTAAACTCATGGGGCCACTTACATAAGTATGCAGGTAGATAAAATGCCTTTGCAATAAATAAATAACCCAAAAACATTTTTGAAAAACCAGTTGCTTTTACATCGTAGCATCTATTGTGCAGCCTTAAATTCATACTTTCTGCAGAGGTTTGGGTGTCAGGAAAACCTTGAATTCTAATCCCATCTCCTCCCCTGAAAACTTCTCCTTACTGACCTACAAAAGGAGAATAGGCTGGGCGTGGGTCACTCATGCCTGTAATCACAGCACTTTGGGAGGCCGAGGCAGGAGAATCACTTGGGCCCAGGAGACCAGACTGGACAACATGGTGACACACCATCTCTACAAAAAAAATGTTTTAAAATTAGCCCAGTGTGATGATCCCCACTTGCAGTCCCAGCAACTTGGGAGGCTGAGACAGGAGGATCGATTGAGCCTGGGAGGTCAAAGCTGCAGTGAGCTGTGGTTTCTAACTATACTCCAGCCTGGGTGACAGAATGAGACCCTGTCTCAACAACTAAATAAATAAAATTAGAATAATGATAATATTATATCTATCTTCAGAATCATTCTCAGAATTACAAATCGTGCTGGTCAAACTCATAGCGGGGTGCTGGCTCTTACCTTTATGCAATAACGATCATTTGGTGATTTTTCTCCTTTTCTTTTAAATTGTAATGGAATCACTGGCTTTTTTTAAAATAGATACTTACAAGTCTTTCAGTCACCATGAAATATCAATTACCATCCCCCCTGTCCCTGCCTACCACTTCCTTTGAAGAACAAGAATAATGCTGAACTAAACTCTAGGTTCAGGGGCAGAGAGGAGGCCCACATGTTTTCTGTCTAGGAACTGGCAAGTAAATGTCTGGGATTTTTTTGGTAGTGGATTCTCCCTCTAACCTTTGCTTGTGCAGGGCAGGGTAGGAAAAAGGCTGTCATCAGTCCTAGAAGGGAAGAAGTAGGGAAGGTTAGACATTGCTTTTCTGCAAGTGCTCAATCAAATGTGAAAAGCAAACATTCAGGCCATTGTATGGCAAGGCAGTAAATGTGCTGATGGGAAAAATGTGGGTGCTCAAGTGAGGTTCTTTTTTTTTTTTTTTTTTTTTTGAGACAGAGTCTCAATCCAACACCAGGCGCCAGGCTGGAGTGCAGTGGCGCGACCTCGGCTCACTGCAATCTCCGCCTCCCGGGTTCAAGCAATTCTCCTGCCTCAGCCTCCCTAGTAGCTGAAACTACAGGCACGCGCCACCATGCCCAGCTAATTTTTTTTTGTATTTTTAGTAGAGACAGGGTTTCACCCTGTTGGCCAGGATGGTCTCGATCTCTTGACCACAATTGTGATCCACCCGCCTCAGCCTCCCAAAGTGCTGGGATTACAGGCGGGAGCCACCGCCCCCGGCCTCAAGTGGGGTTCTAACCAAGCGTGGGCCTGGGGGCAGATGTTGAGTGTCCAGAAAAGCTTCAAAGGCTGATCTGATCTCTCTTGGTGTCCCTAAATCAGCAGGAATTAACCTGACAGTGGGCTTGGGATAGAGAAAACAATTACGGACCTAAGAAGAAGGAAGTATGATGGCTTGGAAATGGATAGATCTGGCCTGTTTCATACATAGAAATAATAACTAAGGTGAGGAGGGAAGAGAGGAGAGAGGGAGGGAGAGGTGTTGGGTTAGGGAATGATACTAATAGTAACATGTCTTGCTGAATGCTCACTCCATATAGGCACCTACCAGGAATCCTGATACATCATCTTATTGAGTTCAAACAATATCAAGTAGAGCCAGGTTCTACTGGCATCTCATTTTACAACTCAGGGACTGAGGCTGGAAGAGTCAGTGACTTTTACAAAGTCACCTAGGCAGTAAGAGGGTATAGCCAGAATTACTCCTAGATCTATTCTGCTTTAGAGTGAGCAGAATCTTAGGCACCTGCAGTCCTGCTGAGCTGCCCATCAGGGCATTAATTATAATGGAGAAAAAGTTCCAACAACCAAATGTTCTCTAATAGGGGATTGGATCATTTAATTGGGCAACTTCAAAATAGCCATGAAAATCATGTGTTTGAAAGAAACAAAAAAGTGTCCTGAAATGTCCTTGGAATAAGATTAAGGAAAAAGAATAATATGAAGGTGTATATATAGAAAGATTCTAAAGTTTGTGTGTGTGTGTGTGTTTGTGTGTGTCATCATACACCTTTAGTACATTTTGGCAGCACTTCAGTGGGTAAAACAGATAAAAACTCCTGCCCGTTCATAATTTACATTCTACTGGGAAGAAGCAGAAGATAAATAATAAGTATGATCAATTATTTTAGGTGTTAGGAGATTAGGAGTGCTGGAGAATGGAGAAGGGGTATAGGTGCATTGGCCATGGGATAAAATTGCCAGATAAAATATCAAGTGGCCAGTTGAATTTGAATTTCAGGCAAGCAATTAATAATTGCAATATTTGGGACATGTATATACCAAAAAAATGCTGTTTAAAATTCAAATTTAATTGGGTGCCTTGTATTTTTATTTGATAAAAGTGACAACCCTCATATTAGGAGGTCATCCCATGACACTGAGCAGGTGACATTTGAGCCATGAGGTTATCTAGCAGAAGAGCATTCATGCTTGGATCAAAGACAACAAAATAATGATTGCAGTGCTCTCTGTGCACTGGGATTAATGGATTTGTTTTTCTTTTTACTTTTTGATGGTGTCCAAATGCCTTACAGCAGCAATGTATTACTTTTATAATAAAAAAAAATAGATTAAAAGTCAGTGCAATCTGACCAGGAACAGCATGACTTCACCTGCCTTCTCTCTTTTGCTCTCAACTCTTCATTCTCAGAGCTTCCAGCAACCAGCTCCCAGCTGCCCCACCCACTGTCACCAGCCAGATCTCCTTTGACCTGTCGACAAATCATCAGCCCTCAAACCACAGTACCGTAAATGCTGGTGTATAAGACTGACATCTACACCTTAAAACCATTCCTAGCTAAGACACTGTCAATTTGAGCATGACTTTCTCACACATGAAAGTTACTTTCTCAACTAATTTACTTTAAACAGCAACTGCTTGGGAAAGAGACATTAGACTGGATCAAGAATTATATATGAAGAATTGCAATAAAGCAGTTTATTTGAAACAAAAGAGTAAGCAAGAGCAGTATTTCTAAATTTATTATATTAATAAATGATTTTAAATATTACATAGATATCACTATTACTAAAGTAGTAAATGAAATACTATAATTAGATATGTGACTGGTTCATTTATATTTCTAAACAAAGTTTACATATTTGGGCATATCAAATAACTTAAAATTTTAGGAAAATGTGGAGCAGTATGTCATATTCAGGACTACGTGGAGAGACCTTGCTATGCACACTAAACACTACAGGCTTTTCCATCTCAGCTGTTACAGTAAGTAATAGCTTATATACCTTGAATGCTTCCAATGCAGTCAGCCCTAAATGCTTTGTTTGTATCGATTCATTTTATCCTCACAAAAATCCTATGAGGATGATGATATTGTTATTCCTATCTTGCAGTCTAGCTCCAGAGACTGTAATTTTAAAAATATATGTAATTTTTATCATGGAACATGTCAAACCCCTAAGAAAGTGGAAAGATAGTAAAATGGATGACCAAGTGCCCATCAGTCAGTGAAAATCAACTCACTTCATGGACTAGAGGCCAAATGTTAAGTTAATCAAGTGACTCTGACTCATCAAAGCCCATTGTCATAGGGCCTGCCTGCATCTGGATTCTGACCCTACACTTGCAGCGTGGTAGGACTTTGTGCACACCCAGGTGCTTCTCTAGCCCCCCACCATATCCTCATCTATAAAGTGGAGGTCACATAGTTGCTGCTTCACACAGTTGGGCTAAGATAACTAGCATACGCTAAATGCCTAGCTCACTGTCTGACACATAGTAAACACTTGATAAACACTGTGATCCAATGAATGTTCATCTTCCCCACTCGAATGGAAGCTAAAAAAGTGCAACCGTGAGAGAATACCACCAAACACAAACCCAGGCAGGTATTCAGGAAATATCTGTTGAGTAAACAAAAGTGAAATGTCTTCTGCCTTAGCCTGCAAGCTCCACCGCAAATGGCCGATTATGTTTCAGCAGAGAAATTTTCCTGCCCAAGTTAATAGTTAGCACTACTCAAAGCCTTTTCAAAATATAAACAGTCTTTAAGAGAAATTGTTTACTAATTCAAATGTCAAGGTACCTCTGGCTACTGTTAGCAAAATACACTGAATGATGAATACATTCGATGCGTAGACACCAGGCATTTGAGTTCTAAGAACTTTGCTTTGATGACTCCTGAAGGCCCTGGAATTACTTCTAGATGAACTAGAATTGCCTTGTTGATATGAAGCCTAACAAGAGAGCTGAATTCTTCCTATGCTAACCTTCAGGCCACTGGTGCCAAATGGAATTTTAGACCAAGCATAGGAGTAAAATCACCGGTAAGATCAATGATACATGTTCTTTCTGTGAGCAGCTGCCTTAGGCAGTGCTGAGTTCATATGCCCCCTCAGCCCCCTGCCGCTTAGCAGCCTGAATAGGTCACTTCTGTTTTTGGAGCTGCTGTAAAAGGAATATGCAAATAGCATTCATGAGCCTCATTAAGAGATTGAATGAGATAATATTAGAAGCTTCTTTCCACCCTGGGGAGCTTTAAACCTGCTAACCTCTGTTACCTTGTCTTCCTTGCCATGAATGCATTCTCATCTTTCACACAAGGAAAACAAGCTCAGAGAGATTCAGTGACTTACTCAGAGTCACACAGCTTTGACAGAGAACTTTCAAATGCTGAGTGTCAAAAGATCATTTTATAGGTATGTGCTTGGTTGTCATTTATTTAAATGTGGTTAGGGGGCAAAGAATGAAAATCTCTTGGGTTTTATGCCTAGACCTGAGATACCTACAATGGCGGGGAACTGGGTTCTCTTGATTATATCATAAATTAACCGGAAGAGTTCCTTTAACTACCATGTTGAGCTATTGCTAGCAATTTGAAATTTCTATGTGAGTGCCAGACAGCCAATCATCTGGGTGGCAGGTGCAGTTAGAAATATGGAATAAGAAAGGAGTTTATTTATAAATGGCCAGATGAATCCCCAAAATGAACTTGTCAGTCAACCCAAGGAATGTAACTATGAAGGAATAGGAAATTAATGATTGTCGCCTTTGGCATAGACAGGCTCTGCAGTACCAGGCGTATGATTTGCTGGCTGTCAGCACGTTTCTCACTCTCCCTGCCTGGTTGTCAGTTATTTCTGTCAATACCAACTCAGTTCAATACCTCAGAAACATTGATCAATAAACTCAGCACTTGCTGGTTGAAGTGAGCTTTAACATTACCTGGGAAAATAAGAAGGAGAGAATTCGATTCCTTTTCCTCCCTCCCCTCTTTCTTTCTTCCCAAAACTTTTTTATTTTTCATTTTTTTGAGACAGGGTCTTGCTTTGTTGCCTAGCCTGGAGTGCAGTGGCAAGATCATAGCTCACTGCAGCTTCCAAGTCCTAAGCTCAAGTGATCATCCTACCTCAGCCTCCCAGGTAGCTGAGACTAGAGGCATTCACCACCACACATGACTAATTTTCTTATTTTTTGTAGAGACAAGGTCTCACTATGTGGCCCAGGCTGGTCTTAAACTCCTTGGCTCAAGTGATCCTTCTGCCTCAGCCTCACAAAGTGCTAGGATTACAGGCATGAGCCACTGTGCTAGGTGCTAATCATTTATTATACCAGGCACACATCAAACCCTGTTCTAATTCCTGAGGATGCACAAATAAATGAAAACAGTGCACCTGATGAGCAAACAGCACACTCCTATGCAGTGGGATTTGCCTCAGTAGAGATGGACCTGGGAGCCACGGAGGTGAACAGGCCAGTGGCAGCAGTTTCATTGTGTCTATGGTGAAGGGAGGGCTTCTGGCTTCACGAAGGAGGTGATAATTCAGCTGAGCCCTGAGACATGAATAGGAGTCCACCAAATAGGCGTATGAGAGGAAGGCCATATCCACATATCCTTTCTGCTACTCAGAAGGCCGAGGCACAAGAATTGCTTGAACCTGGGAGGTAGAGTTTGCAGTGACCCAAGATCATGCCACTGCACTCCAGCCTGTGTGACAGAGCAAGCCTCTGTCTCAAAAAAAAAAAAAAATGAACAAATAAACAAAAAATAAAAGCCTGTGGAGAAGGCTTACTGTCACTTTTAGGGCAAGAGTGACAAAAATATGAATAACATATGATAACATATAGTTTCATATCAAATGAGAATATTTATTGAGCATCTACACTGTTGTAATAAAATATCAGAGGGTCCCTGAGAGCAATATGTGGTCACTGCCTGTATCTACACTGCTTTATCTGGCATGCCTACACAAAGTGGCCACTAATGAATACATTTTTTTTCTTGAGACAAGGTCTCATTGTGTCACTCAGGCTGGAGTGTAATGGTGTGAGCAGTGGGTCACTGCAACCTCAACCCTCCCAGGATCGAGCGATCCTCCCACCTCAGCCTCCCAATGTGTTGAGATTGTAGACATGACAGCTACCCATCATGCCAGGTCTAATGAATACATTTATTTTAGATTGAGGGTCAGACACTTTATATATGTTACTGCTGATCCTATGATACGTGAAAGATATATATTATCGATATGATTTTTTACCTGAATGAATCAATCAGATTTATCCTTTAAAACATAAATCACATTGAGGCTGGACAAAGTGGCTCATGCCTGTTATCCTAGCACTTTGAGAAGCAGAGGTGGGTGGATCCCTTGAGCTCAGGAGTTCAAGACCAGCCTGGGCAACATGGTAAAACCTCGTCTCTTAAAAAAATACAAATATTAGCTGGATGTGGCGGTGCAGGCCTGCCGTCCCAGCTACTTGGGAGGCTAAAGGGGAGGATCACTTGAGCCCAGGAGGGAGAAACTGCAGTGAGCTAAGATCATGCCATTGCACTCCAGCCTGAGTGGCACAGTGAGACCCTATCTCAAAAAAACAAAACAACAACAACAATAAAAAGTAAATACATCATTGCCATCTTTGCTCAAAACTCTCCAACACTTTTGCGTTGTGTATGTATTGGCCTGTAATAAAACTCAGAATTCTTACTGTCACCTCTGAGACTCTCTGTGACCTGACCCCTGCTGGTTCTTGAAGGGCCACCCCATCCCTGTGCACCTGCTGCTCTCTGTGCTTGTGACATGCTTTTTTTTCCCCTAGGCTCATTGTTTCCAGAGCTCCCTTTCTCCCTCCGCTCAAAAGCTTCTCCTCAGCGGGACTTGCCCACCTCCCATCCTAAACAGCTTGGTTCTTCCCCTCAGGCATCTCTATCTCAGTCCTTGAGTCCCTGATTTCTTTTCCTTCACTTACCCTGCTCTGACTTTATACAATGTGCTTGTATGTGTTTCTGTGTGTGTTTATGTGTCTCCCCTGGCTGTCTCGCCTAGCTGGTACTCAATCATTGTTGAATTTTCCATGTAAGATTATTTATATGCTTTCCCAAATTTAATCTATCCAACAACCTTATGAAATAGGCATAATGTCCCTATATTCAAATAAGGAACTTGGCACATAATTAGCAATAATATCGACAGCAGCAGTTTATTGAGCTCTTGTTTTACGTCAGACACTGTGCTAATCACTGCATTCACATTCCCATTTGATCATCTCCATGAGCCTGTACCAGAAGACATTATCAAGAAGGCCATCCCTGACCTTCTTACTAAATCAGCATGCCCCACCCCAGCTTTCCTAATCTCCCACCATGTTAATATTTAACTCTTAAACGCATAAGTCTTTAATCCTTGTTCATTGATTTGATGCCTGTCTCTCCTGCATGAGACGGAAAGGACTCTTTTTAATAATCCACTGCCTTTGCTGCACCTAGAGCAGTGACTAAGATGTAATAGATGCTCAATAAAAAAAAAGTATGTTTCTATTTCTGAAATGCCAAATCTGTCCCCACTAAAAGCAAAACAAAACAACAAAAAGCAAATTGGGAATGGTGACTCACACCTGTAATCTCAGCACTTAGGGAGGCCTGAGTGGGAGGATCGTTGGAAGCCAGGAGTTCAAGACCATCCCAGACAACATAGCAAAACCCATCTCAACAGCAACAACAAAATTAGCCAGGTGTTGTGACACATACCTGTAGTCCCAGCTACTCTGGAGGCTGAGGTAGAAGGATTGCTTGAAACTTAGAAATAGAGGCTGCAATGTGTGATCGCCCCACTGCACTGAAACCTAGGCAACAGAGCAAGACGCTGTTTCAAGAAAAAGAAAAAGAAAGGAGAGGAGAGGAGAGGAATAAACAAACAATTGCAGGAGGACTCTGTCTTCCCACGTGGCTTGGGCAGTCTGCCTTTGAGGAACTTAACAGACCAGTACTGTCTCTACCAATTCCTTCCCCACACTTTCTTTTCCAATGGGCAAGGCAGGCCAATTAGTGGCCTTGTGCAAAAGGATCAATCCTGAGGTCTTCTCTCCCATCTCCCCTAAATAGTAGCACAGAAAGCCCTCCTGCCCCTTTGACATAAATAAATGACTATTTTTTTCTTATTTTCCTGCATGAACCTAAACCTGGTGGTAGTACCTGGCATTAAATAGGTATTTGTTAAATGACTGAATGAATGAGTGAGTCAGCGAGTGAGTGGATGGACGTGCTTTGAAATGAATGAGCAAACAGCCTTATTGAGCATACAGAAATTGAGGCTCTGAAAATAGAAGTGATATGGGCTGAACTGTGTCACCTCAAAATGTGTGTGTTGAAATCCTAACCCCTAGTACCTCAGAATGTGACTGTATTTAGATATAAGGTCTTTTTTTTGAGATGGAATTTTGCTCTGTCACCCAGACTATAGTGCAGTGGCCAATCTCAGCTCACTGCAACCTCCACATCCCAGGTTCAAGCGTCTCTCCTGCCTCAGCCTCCCAAGTAGCTGAGATTACAGGCACATGCCACCGTGCCCAGCTAATTTTGTGTATTTTTAGTAGAGATGGAGTTTTGCCATGTTGGCCAGACTGGTCTCGAACTCTTGACCTCAGGTGATCCACCTGCCTCAGCCTCCTGAATTGCTGGGATTGCAAGCATGAGCCACCATACCTGACCGAGATAAGGGGTGTGTGTGTGTGTGTATGTGTTTTATTTTTTATTGGTCCATAGTATTTGTACTTATTTATGGGGTATCTTTAATATATTTTTACATGTAAAGGATGTGGAATGATCAAGTCAGGGTATTTAAAATATCCATCACCTCAAATAATTTTCATTTGTATGTGTTGGGAACATTTCCAGTCCTCTCTTCTAGCTATTTGAACATGAGACCTTATTCCTTCTATACATTTATATATTTGTACCATTAACCAACCTCTCTTTGGCCATGGGCTTATGCACACCCTTCCCAGCCTTTGGTGGAAATAAGATCATTAGAGAGGCAATTAAGGGTAAATGAGGTGTGTGTCCCATATGACTGGTGTCCTTATAAAAAGGGGAAATTTGGAGATAGACATTCACACAGGGAGAATGTCATACGGACATCAAGGCAGAGATCAGAGTGATGTGTCTACAAGCCAAGAAACGCCAAAGATTGTTGCCCAGGCTGGAGTGCAGCGGCACGCTCTCAGCTCAACCGCAACCTCCACCTCCTGGGTTCAAGTGATTCTCTTGCCTCAGCCTCTGGAGTAGCTGGGATTACAGGCATTCACCAGCACGCTTGGCTAATTTTCTATTTTTAGTAGAGACAGGGTTTCTCCATGTTGGTCAGGCTGATCTTGAACTCCCAACCTCAGGTGATCAGCCAGCCTCAGCCTCCCAAAGTGCTGGGATTACAGGCGGGAGCCACTGCGCCTGGCTGTGGTATTCTTAAAAGAAGAGATTAAGACATAGACACAAAGGAAAGATGTTATGAAGACAAAGGGAAAAGGAAACATCTTCAGGCCAAGGAGTGAGACCTCAGATTACAGCCACCCCTACTGACATCTTAATCTTGGACTTCTAGCCTCCACTCCCTATGGTATTCTGCTAAGGCAGTCCTAGCAAACTGTCACAGGAAGTGACTATCCAAGGCCTCTCATGCTAGCAGCAGAGCAGGACTTGAATCCACTTCTCCTAGAATCCAGGTCCCATGGCTTTCTCGTGTGCTCTATGACCTAGGCAGCATAGGTCCCCAAGCTTAGACCTGCAAGAAACATGGGCTTCTAGACAGAATTCACCAAGCATCTGTATTAACGATGGTCTCTAGGCACACTCCATGTGGTCTTCATCTTTACCTTCTACTTGCCTCATGCCCTCCTGGGTGGAGACAGAGCCAAGGTGGAAGTCCCTTTTCCTCTGCCTTTTGTCCTCTGCTGTCTCCTTCAGATGCCACAAGACTGCCATCCCTCCTGGTCTGAACACCTGAAACTCAGCATCCTCACTCAGCACTGCTCCCAAAAGCCGGAATCTTTGTCTGTTCTACTGACAAAACTCAGGACATGCTGAATCAAATCTAGATGCTCTGAATGAAAGTGTTTCATAATGGCTTGTAGAATGTACTTCTATTTATGCCATTGCCCTATCTGGAAACCTCCCATGGCTGGCCTGCATCAGTCTGCAAACCCAAGTAGGCTTACCTTCATGGACTACCTGGAAGGACTTTGAAGAGTTAGAAGAGCATGGATAGTTTATGAAAAATTGATTTCTGTATCTGCAACCTCCATGCCACTTAGGAAGGCTGAGGGTGTACTTTCAGATTCCCAAAAGTAAACACCTGTTTGGCTTGTCAGTTCACTTGCTCACCAGTACGTCAGAGGAAAACAGGCATCTTAACTCATAAATCTGCAAGAATGTATCGCGCGCGCGCGTGTGTGTGTGTGTGTGTGTGTGTGTGTGTGTGTGTGTGTGTAAAGCATGATACGAATTTCCACAAACCCAAATGAAGGTGCTGTTATCAGAAGAAAGGGACATGGATCTTGTATAAACAAATATAAGGGCTATCCACCATGTAGTCTCACTGTTGTCTCCACACATCCAACCCAGTTAGATGCCACTTCTTCCTTAAAACATCTGTTTTTGAATTATATGGGCATATGCATTCATGTGTTTCCATCAATATAATTTTCCTGCATTAAAAAAATTAATATTATAACAAACTTTTCCATATTATTAGTTATATCTGGAGATTACGATTTTAAACTTTCACATAACATCCTGCTGTCATATATTGATAAACATTTCCTCACTGTCAGATATTTAGAACAATTTCATTTTATCCCATTATAAAAAATGCCGTGATGAACATCCTTGTGCATATGTCATCATCTGCGTTGCTTATTTTTCCTCTAAAATTTATTACTGTGATCACTTGGTCAAAGTGTATGAACACTTCAAGAGTTTTGATACATTTTGCCAGATTGCTTTCCATAAAATTGGCAAGATATACTCCCACAAGTGGAATAGGAAAATCTCACTACACCCCCGTCAGCACTGAGAATTATTATTTGACAAGAATATTTGCCAACTTGATTGATGAAAATGAATACCTTTTTTTTTTTCTTGAGAGACAAGTCCTCTGTTTGTCACCCAGGCTTCAGTGCAGTGATGCAGTCATAGCTCACTGTAGCCTTGAACTCCTGGGCTTAAGCGATTCTCCCACCTTGGCCTCCCAGAGTGCTGGGATTATAGGAGTAAGCCACCATGATCAGCCAATATCATCTTGTCAAATAAATACAAATTAAGACATAGGCAAGCTTTTGGAGAATAGTTTACACTCAAGATTTTTATTTCCTTCACCCCACTTTGATTGCAATCTCCCAGTTTTTTGTTTTCTGTCTCCCTACTCATGACACTAGCTCAACCATAATGACTGTTTTCAGTCCATGGCCCTGTCTACCTCTCCTCCTCCTTCTTTTCTGCCTCCACTGTTGTCACCTCTCCCTCAGTGTCATCACTGATCTTAAAAAAGTAAAATATTTATTTATCTTTTAACAAGTATACTTAATCACACGGTTCAAAATTTCAGATACAAAAAGACTGAAGTCTTTTAAAATCCATACAATTTCACTCACTCTCCTAAACCCAAACTGGAAGTAACCTCTTCCCTTTCTGCACTCCTGCAGACCTCCCTAAGAGTCTTTTTGCCATGTCTTTTCTACTCTGCAAGACTGCTGCTGGCCTTGTTGGGGACAGAGACGATAGCTTACTCATATCCAACAGCTCAGAGCACAGGGCCAGGAAGAGTGGGTACTTAATAAATATCTTTGTAATAATAAATGAAATGATGGATGGATAGGTGGTTGGATGGATGGATGGATGGATAGATGGATAAATCTGTTATTGTTCCAAAAGAAATTAGGAATCATCACTTGAGGCATTGAATACTTAACAATTTTACAATTATTAATGACAATTGGGTAATTATATTGTGATTTTCACCACATAAAAACTCCACTCATTAAGTTGTGCTACAGATATTCTTGATGCTTTGAAACATCAAATAGTTCTTATCCAGCAAATGAATTTACTAACTAGTGTTTAATTTCCATAACTCACTGTCTGCTACTAAAATTTTTGCAAGTAGCTGACAGACTGAACCCAGCCTGTTAGTGCCTTGATTTCCATTATATAAACCAATTCTTTGTAGGCAGTGGAGCTGCCTTATGTTTTGCATAAGCTGGAATCTTTTGGGCAATTGCACTTTCCACTAGCCTGTCAACACCATGCAAAGGCAGTAGCCATTCCAAGTGCAAACTGAAAAGTATGGTAGAAGGGAATTTACACTGGTTGGATTTTTGCTTTATGCCCAGCAATGCATGTGGTGCTTTAAGTGGCTTAACGTTTTTGTTTTAATATCGGTCCTGAGAGGTAGGTGCTACAGTCTCCGCTTGACAAATAAAGAAGCTGAAGTCAGATAGACTAGTGACCTTCAAGAGGTCACAGAGTGAGGTATGAAGCAAAACTGGGATTCCAACTCAGATTCAGCAAGTGGCATTCTGGGAGAAGAATGTAGACTTCAGAGCCTGAAACAGTTGCATTCCTATTAGGTTTCCACTAGGAAATTATGGACTTATAAGTGACTCAATTTCCTTATCTGCAAAATGGGGTAATGAGATCCACCTTGTGAACTAGAAAATATCTATAAAACACATGTGACCGGGCCTGGTGAGCTCTCTTTTGGTTTTGTTTGTTTTTGTTTTTGTTTGAGATGGAGTCTTGCTTTGTCACCAGACCGGGATTCAGTGGCACGATCTCAGTTCACTGCCACCTCCAACTCCCAGGTTCAAGCCATCCTCCCGCCTCAGTCTCCCAAGTAGCTGGGATTACAGGCATGCACCATCACGCCCAGCTAATATTTTGTATTTTTAGTAGAGACGGGGTTTCACCATGTTGGCCAGGATGATCTCCATCTCCTGACCTCATGATCTGCCCACCTCGGTTTCCCAAAGTGCTGGGATTACAGGCGTGAGTCACCACACCCATCCGTGAGCTCCCTTTTTTCCCAGCTATCCTATACCTTAGTAATGAGCTCACTGGGTATTTATGCAACACACCTCCCTCCTCCTCCTCTTCCACATTCTGTGACTCTGTGCTGTCTTCTAGCACCAATCCTATCTTTCTTCTTCTTTTTTCTTCCTTTCTCCTCCTCATGATTATTGTCCTCATCTTTCTTCAAGATCCATGTGTGGCTACCTCTTCTAGTAAGCCTTCCCTCGCCAGCCCAGGAAGAGTCATCGCTTCCTTTTGAGGACCTCATGACACATCTTTATGCATCTATAATATGTGCCTACTCAGCTTCACCATGTAAATCTTTACTTGCTATCTCTGCCTCAGCCTGTGCCCTTCTTGAAGGCAGGGGTCATGGCTCAGCACCTGTGAGTACCAAGTATCTAGCATAGAGCTAGCACCTAATAAGTGCTCAAGAAATTCAGAAATTCATCCCCACCATGGCACCTATGGCAGGTCTAAGCATGGATGGCTGCAATAAACTTATTTTGTCCTAGAAGGAACAGGAGGGGAGACATAGAAGGGCCATAATTTGCATATTGGCACAGGTGACTTTGTCTTATTTACTTTACCTGTTCTCCAGCCACCCTTGGAGGAAACATTGCCACAGCTTGTTCACAGATGAGGAAACTGAAGTTCAGAAATGGGAGGTCATTTGTGCAAGGGCAAACCCTGAAAGCTTTTGTTTGTTTGTTTTCTGAAGCCCAGGTCTGTTCATTCACAACATCGCATGTGCCCTTCAGGAAAGAATTATTTTGGTGTGATGATAGTTGAGTTTTAATTTCCTGTCTTCCTATCTGGACCCGAGCTTCTGATTATATTCACAGTAACAGCTATACACAGAAAAGCTTTTTCCAACAAAGTGTCATTGTAGGCAGCAGCTCTTCATCTGGGGTCTATGCTGGGGGTTCATGAAATTTCATGGGAAAATAATACATCTTTACTTTTGCCAGCCACTTACTGAAATTTACCATTTCTTTCTGTTACAACCACAGGCAACAAACATAGGTGTGTTAGCAGCGCCTGTGACTTCTATACCACTAGAAATATAATCTTATATCATACTTCATTTGTTGTAAGTGTCTTAAAATATATTTTGTCCTCATCACTGCTTTGAATTTATGGTTATTACTATATCTGCTACTAGATATTTTTACTTAATATGTCAATAAAGGAGCATATAGATTATGTTATAATTGATTTTTAAATACATTTTGAGAAATGGATTGTTTTAGAATGCCTTTTCACTTGATTTCATCCATATAAAAACATGACTAAGTTGTGGCCCATAGCCTTCATAGGCTTCAGCAGACTGGAAAATGGATCCTGACACCAAGCTAAGAACGCTTGTTCTCAGAGCTTGAGTAATTTTCAGGATTGGTAAAAAGTAGGCTATTGTTAGTAACAATTACCATAACAATACAAGCAAGTGTATTGGTCTTCATTATACGCTCAGTGCTTTGTAATGTTTTACATGTGTTTTTATTCATTCATTCATTCATTTCTCCAATACAAATCGGGGTGCCAGCACAGTGTTCCAGACGCTATTTAACGCACTAGAGTTCAGCAAGCATGACAGATCCCATGCCTTCATGGAGATTTTATTATCTAATGTAATCCTCATGAAACCTAAGAATTAGGTATTATGATCCACAATTTATGTATGAGGAAACTGATGCTCAGAGAGGTTGAATAAGTTGTTAGTTTTCTTAGCTAATGAGCAGCAGGGCTTAGGTTTGAGCCCAGGGCTGCTTCCTCATAATAACACAGTCCCTTGATTTCCTCAGGTTCAAAACATTGAATTCTCTCACTCTCTCCCTCCCTCCCTCTCTCCTTCTCTCTCTCTTTCTCTCTCTCTCTCCAGTCTTCCGTTTTTACCTTATTTCTGAAAGTGAAGTTGACAACTGCAAGCAGTTGCCAGACTTCTTTGGAAGCCACATTATATTATTAGAAATTGGAGCTGGAAGAACCCTTAGAGATCACCCCATCATTGTACAAATGTAGAATCTGAGGTCCAGAGAGGTTAGAGGGTCACCCAGGGACACACAGCAGAGGGAGGTTGAACTGGACCCTGATGCCATACCTGAACCTCAGGCCAGTGCCCTTCCTGCTAGAGGCCACAGACCCATTTACTGTCTAATGCGGGGCTCTCCTGGCTCACAGCAATCCCCTCTGCCATCCAGATCACCAGAGTCTCTTATGCTCCTGAGCAGCAGGGCACACTCCCACCCAGGGAAGGTGCTGGCTTTCTGGGCAATCACACGTGAGACCCTAGGACTTCCCACCTGTGGAACCCATCTTAATGAGCTTCTTCTGTCTGTGAGGAGAGGTGGGAGGAGCTCTCAGTGACTCCATGTGGGTAATTTATGAATAAATAATCCTCAAGCTTCAGCATTTGCCACTGAAACATTTTTGTTTCTTTTTCAAAATAAGGTTGAGATTTGCAAAGGGTTGGAGAAAGAGGGATGGGTAAAGAGGAGAATTTCTTTTTTAAAAAAATTTAATTTTAAGTTCTAGAATACTAGTGCAGGACATGCAGGCTTGTTATATAGGTAAACATGTGCCATAGTGTTTTGCTGCACCTATTGACCCATCACCTAGCTATTAAGCCCCACATGTATTAGCTATTTATGCTGATGCTCTCCCTCCTCAGCCCCCGATAGGCCCCAGTGTGTATTTCCCTCCCTGTGTCCATGCGTTCTCATTATTCAGCTTCCATTTATATGTGAGAACATGCAGTGTTTGGCTTTCTGTTCCTGCGTTAGTTTGCTGAGGATAATGGCTTCCACCTCCAACCATATCCCTTCAAAGGACATGATCTTCCTTTTTGTGGCTGCATAGTATTCCATGGTGCATATGTAACACATTTTCTTTATCCAGTCTACCATGATGGGCATTTAGGTTGACTCCATGTCTTTGCTATTGTGAATAGTGCTGCAATGAACATACGCATGCATGTGTCTTTATAATGGAAAGATTTATATTCCTTTGGGTGTATACCCAATAATAAGATTGCTGGGTCAAATGATATTTCTAGTTCTAGATCCTTGAAGAATTGCCATACTGTCTTCCACAGTGGATGAACTGATGCACATTCACTCCAACGGTGTAAAAGCGTTCCTATTTCTCCACTACTTCACAGCATCTGTTGTCTCTTGACTTTTTAATCATTGCCATTCAGACTGGTGTGAGATGGTATCTCATTGTGGTTTTGATGTGCATTTCTCTAACAATCAGTGATATTGAGCTTTTTATCACATCTGTTGGCTGCATAAATGTCTTCTTTTGAGAAGTGTCTGTTCATGTCCTTTCCCTACTTTTTAATGAGATTTTTTTTTTCTTGTAAATTTGTTTAAGTGAGGAGGAGAATTTCTATGACTAAGTAGTCAGAACAAGTACAGGGAGAAGATTACTTTTTGCCAGAGGAATGATAGCGTCTGCAATCAGATGGACTGTGTGGTCACTGTGCATGGTCAGGGTGGGAGTGGGGGACACATATCATTTCAACTCTCCTGGGGACAGCCTGGGTTTGATGAAACTTTGCCAGGCCACAGGCTGGTTTGGTTTCAGGACCTGATACTCTGCAGGGGAATCTTCCTCACTCCACGCTCCCATCCCCAAATCCCTAGATTAGCTTGCCCCCCGTGCCGTATGAACTTATCGTATTCAGTACTTTTAAAGCATCTACCACAGTTTGTATTTATAAATTTAGATATAGATGGGAAATAGGCATATAGATATAGATACAGATATAGAGACATAGATACAGATATAACATAGACATAGCTATAGATAGAGACACACATATTGATATCGAGGCAGGTACTTGCTGAGTGACTGTTTCAAACTACCTGTAAGCCCCAGAGGGACAAAGCCCATGTTTGTTTTGCATTTTTTCTGTATACAGGCACACCTCAGAGATACTGTGTTTAGCTACCAGAACCCTGTAATAAAGCAACTATCACAATAAAGTGAGTTATATAAACACTTTTATTTCTTAGTGGATACAAAAGTTATTTTTTACTCTATAGTTTATTAAGTATACAGTTACATCATGTTTAAAAAATAATGTACATACCTTAATTAAGAAATACTTTATTGCTAAAAAAAAAAAGTTAATGATTATGGGAGTCTTAAGTGAGCCTTAATCGTTTTGCTGATGCAGGGTATTGCTTCAATGTTAGCAGCTGCTCACTGATCAGGGTGGTAGTTACTGAAGGTTGAGGCGGCTGTGGTAATTTCTTAAAATAAGACAGCAGTGAAGTTTGCTGCAACAATTGATTCTTCCTCTCACAAAAGATTTTGCTATAGCATGTGATGTAGTCTGATAGCATTTTACCCACAGAACTCTTTCGGAAATTGAATTTTTTTCAATTCACTCAAACTCTGCCACTGCTTTATCAACTAAGTTTATGTAATATTTTGAATCTTTTGTTATTATTTCAACAGTATTCACATCATCTTCACCAGTAGTTTACAACTCAAGAAACCACTTTCTTTGCTTGTCCACAAGAAGCAACTTCTCATTAGTTTTATCATGAGATTGCAGTCACATCTTCAAGCTCCATCTCTAATTCTAGTTCTTTTCCTATTTCCACATCTGTAGTTACTCCCTGCACTGAAGTCTTGAACCACTCAAAGTCATCCATGAGGGTTGGAATCAACTTTTTCCAAACTCCTACTAATATCAGTATTTTGACCTCCTCTCTTAGATCAGAAATGTTTCTCATGGCATCTAAGATGGGGAATCCTTTCCAAAAGGTTTTCAATTTATTTTGTCCAGATCCATCAGAAAAATCACTGTTTATGGCAGCTGTAACCTTACAAAATATGTTTCTTAATAAGACTTGAAAGTTGAAATTACTTGTTCATGCATGGGCTGCAGAAAGGATGCTGTGTGAGCGGGCATGAAAACAACATTAACCTCCTGTGCGTCTCCATCACAGCTCATTTTTCTGAGCAGGAGTTCTCAACAGTGCGCTTAAAATATTCAGTAAACCATGCTGTAAATAAATGAGCTGTCATTCAGGCTTTGGTATTCTATTTATACAGCATAAGCAGAGTAGATTTATCATAATTCATAAGGGTCCTCAGATTTTTATAATGGTAAATGAGTATGGGCTTCAACAGCTACATTAACCCCTAATGAGAGAGACGGCCTGTCCTTTGAATCTTGGAACCCAGACATCTCCTCTCTAGCTATGAAAGTCCTAGATGACATCTTCCAATACAAGGCTGTTTCATCTACATTGAAAACCTGTTGTTTAATGTAATTACCTTCATTATCTTAGCTAGATGTTCTTGATAACTTGCTGCAGCTTCTGTTAATACATCAACACTTGCTGCTTCTCCTTGCACTTTTATGCTATGGAGATTGCTTCTTTTCTTAAAACTTATGAATCAATCTCTGCTTAAACTTTTCTTCCACAGCTTCCTCACTTCTCTCAGCCTTCATAGAATTGAAAAGAATTAGGACCTTGCTCTAGTTTGGGTTTAAGGGAATATTGTAACTGGCTTAATTTATCCACACCTCTAAAACATTCTCCATAACAGAAATAAAGCTGTTTCACTTTCTTATCATTTGTGTGTTGACAGAAGTAGCACTTTTAATTTCCTTTAAGAAGTTTTTATTTGCATTCACAACTTGCCTAACTGGTGCAAGACACCTAGCTTTCAGTCTGTCTTGACCTTCCACATGCCTTCTTCACTAACCTTAATCACTTCTAGCTTTTGATTTAAAGTGAGAGATGTGCGACTTTCCCTTGCATTTAAACACTTAGAGGCAATTGTGGGGTTATTAATTGACCTGATTTCAAAATTGTTGTGTCTTAGTGAATAGGGAGGCCTTACATGTACCAAGTAAGTTGGCTGCCTTTATATGAGTGCAATGATGGCTCCCCAAAACAATTACAGTGGGAACATCAAAGACCTTTGATCACAGATCATCATAACAGATATAATAACACAATATTGAAATATTGTGAGAATATCCAAAATCTGACACGTGGACATGAAGTGATCACATGCTGTTGGAAAAATGGCACTGATTAGACTTGCTTGATGCAGGGTAGCCACTGATCTTCAATTTTTAAGAAATGATACCTGCAATGGGCAATAAGATGAGCTGCAATAAAACAAGGCTGTGCCTATACCCACCTCCAACTCCAGGGGTGAGTGTTGGGTAAATATTTGTTAAATGAACAAACTCATTTCCAAAACACAACAGCCCTTTATTGAGGATCTTTATTTGTTTGGGCCTAGAGATAAGAGACTTTCATATCTTTTAATTCTTTGAGTTTTGACCCACAATTCTGTGAGTCAAATATTATTGCCTCCAACACACAGATGGACAACAGACTTACAATCATATTCTCTTTGTTCTAAAGACCACACAGCTGATGGGCCTTATTGTGCCCTCCTTCTCTTCCTTCAACACCTGTCCTTATTCAGTGAACAGCTGCAGCATGCCCAGTGCACTGACGGATGTGACCGAATAGGACTCTCAGCATGCAGGAAGCTTACAGGCTACTCAGAGGCACAAGACACTCACAGGAAGTAATGAGACCACTCAGAACAGCCATATATATGTATATCTCAACCTAAATTAGTGCAAACCATAATTACTAAAGGAAGGAGAATGTTAACTGTCTGCTAAAACACCAGTCCCAAAATCTCTGGGTGGAATGACCTCTTAAAGAGAAGGGCAGGACATGAAAGAGTCCAAAGTCAGATACACCCAGGGTAGAACCCAGCTCTACCACTAGGACTCACTGCCAGTCCTCTCACCTCTGTAAATGCCAAGTCCTACACGTGACAATTTCTTTTCAAATTGAAAAATCAGATGTATTACTTTGTTTTTGCTTTGCTATAAAAAACTACCTGAGACTGGGTAATTTATTAAAGATAAGAGGTTTCATTGGCTCAGTGTTCCACAGTCTGTACGGGAAACATGCTGGGAAGGCCTCAGGAAACTTATAACATGGTGGAAGGGGAAGGGGGAGCAGACACGTCCTACATGGCTGAAACAACAGGAAGAGAGCGAAGGGGCAAGTGCTGCATGCTTGTACACAACCAGATCTCATGAGAATTCACTTACTGTCACGAGAACAGCAATGGGGAAGTCCCCTGCCCCCATTGCCCTGCCATGATCCAATCACCTCTCACCTGGATCCTCCTCCAACATTGAGGATTACAATTCAACATGAGATTTGGGTGGGGACACAAAGGCAAACCATACAACAGGGATAATAGCATGATCCCATAGGAGTATGACAATTATTGAATGAGATAATCTATGTTAAGCCAAAGTTCTCATGTCACCGATTCTCAATAGTTATTAGTCCTTGTGAATGTTGTTATCTCCAGGATATTGTACACCCTCTCCCCTGGAGGCCTGATTCCCTCCACAACTATCCCAAGAAAATGGCCGTCCCTCCTCAGTTTGCATTTCTGAAGAGGCTGGAGCAGTAAATTGGAAGAGAGTATTCCCTTGCTGAATATCTCTGGCTTTGGAAAAGCTCAAATCTACCTCTCTGTGGCTTGTCCCCTATCATCCTGTTCCTCCCCTGGAAGCTGTTTGTGCCAGGCACTGTCCTGATGCTTTACCTACGTTATCCTTAACGGGTCTCAAAACAGCCTCAAAGTAGGAGTCTCATTCTCCTATGAAATGGGGATGTATCATTTATATCATTGTGTTTTGGGGGAAGATTGAGTTGATACATGTAGTGCTTAAACCATTTATTGGCATATTATAAATGCACAAAAAGCATGAACCATTACTGCCATATGATTTGTGTAAACTATTCATCTATGGTATTACTCTAAATAAAAGCAGAATCTGCTTTTGAACCCTTGGGTGGCAGCCCATAGCTTCGAGGGTAAAGTCAGAATCACCATGACCTGGCACACAGCAGTCTCCTCTGGCCTGGCTCCTGGCACCTTGCTGCTTCATCCTCTGCCATATCCCACCTCCTCCTTGACAGTCCAGCTTTTCCACATCTCTTGAAGCTCCTCCATCAGGATATTCTCTCTCCTACCTCTAGGCCTTAGCATATTCTTTCTCTCTGCTTAGAATATCTTTATCCCACTCTATTTATCCCCCTTTACCTAATTTCCACCCATCCTTTAGGTCTCAGGCTCAATATTACCTCCTCCAAAAAGCCTTCTCTGAGCTCCTACTTCCAAGGTCTGGCAAGAGAGAGAGTCTTCTTTGTGGTCCTGGGGCCTTACTTATCTTGCTAGGTTAGCGTTTTTTCTTCCTGCCTAGCACGTGCTATGTCACATCCATTCTTTCATCTCCCAGGAACCTAGCCGAGTGCCCAGAACAAGTCCAGCACCAGTGAAACATTTTTAAATGAGAAAATGAACCACATAGGGTCTCAGATCTCTCATCCCTTCTTCTACATTGAGCTCCTCAACATTCTCAAGGCATGGTTCTTGCAACTTTGAGGGACTTTCAGGTGGTACTAATTATTACCAGTTGTTGGGCTCTTACTGTGTACCAGGCATTTGACACATTTGCTCTAATCTATTACTCATGCTAGCTCTGCTAGTTAGGTAATAATATCCCCATTTTACAGATGGGAAAATGGAGGGTTGGGTTTAAGTGACTTGCCCAAGGTCTCTGGGTCACCTGAGGTCAGTAGTTCAAAACCAGCCTGGTCAACATGGTGAAACCCCGTCTCTACTAAAAATACAAAAGAAAATTAGCTGGGCATGGTAGCCCATGCCTGTAGTCCCAGCTACTCGGGAGGCTGAGGCAGGAGAATCGTTTGAACCTGGGAGGCAGAAGTTGTACTGAGTCAAGATCATGCCACTGCATTCTAGCCTGGGCAACAGAGTGAGACTCTGTCTAAAAAAAAAAAAAAGAGGCTTGCCCAAGGTCTCATGGTGAGTCAAGCCTGGATTCCTCCTCAGGGCAGTCTGACTCCAGACAAACTTGCCCTCTTATCTACTGTTCTACACTGTGGCTCATGCTGTTAGGGGCTGAGAAGCCTCCCTAAATCCTAAGGCAGGGGGAGCCACAAGATATAGAAAAACATGTATCTACATAAAAACCTGTGTATGAATATTCATAGCAGCATTATTCATAGTAGCTGAAAAGTGGAAACAACTCAAATGTCCATCAACTAATGATGGAAAAATAAAATGTGGAATATCTGTATCATGGAATATCATTTGGCGGTACAAAAGGAACGAAGGAGTGCTACATGCTGAAACGTGGATGACCCTTGAAAACATTATGCTAACTGAAAGTAGCCAGTCACAAAAGACTACATATCGTGTGATTTAATTTACATGAAGTGTTCAGAGTTGGTAAATCTATAAAGACAGATGATTAGTGGCTTCCCAACGCTAGGGGCATTGGGAAGAAATAGCCGGGACTCATAATAGAAGCAGGGTTTCCCTTTGCATTTATGAAAATATTCAAATATTGATCACTTAAACTGTACCGTATTTAAACTATACCCTTTAAGTGGGTAAATCATATGGTATCTGAATTATATCTCAACAAAGCTTTCTTTCTTTAAAATAAAAAAAAAACTGAGCTTGATTTTATCAGGATATTGTCTTAGGTTCCTCCTTCCCAGGGACCTTAGGAAACCAGGTTGCTGGCTATTACCAGAGAATGATTAGTCTGTATCAGTGGGGGACTCGTCACTGTCTTGGCTTGGTGTCATCCATTCACATCACTCTACGCGTGACACAGAGCTTTCCTGGTATTTATTAACAGCAGGCCATGTCAGCATCTGTTCCCAGCCACCCTGCAAATGCTTATCCTCTGTGGGGCTTGGGCTGACTCAGCCAAATGGAGCCCAGGTGATGCATTTGTACTTGACCAGTCAGGTAATGAGGGGATGGCCGTCTCATCATCTGGTGGGGTCTGGCTAACTCTGTTTTGGAGCCAGTATTAACAGAAAAAATAAATAATTTGTATGTCAGAGATCGAGAGAGGTTTGAAACCATTTTGCACAATGTCTGGGTCATACAGGTACAGAAACAGCTACTGTAAGGCCAAAAAAAAAGCCATAATAATAATCAGCTCAGGACCTGGCATGCAGTAGGTACTCAGATATTTATTGAATAAATAATGAATAAGTTTGCATTAGGTTTTAGAGTTTGGAAAATACATTTCTATATCATGTTATTATGTCCTCATAGTGATTTACAGAGTTGAGAGTGAGATAGATATTGTTCCCATTTTACAGATGGGAAGGCTGAATTTCAGAAGATTCGTGTAGGAGAAAGAATGTGAAGTTGGACCTACCTGAGTTCAACTCCAACACCAACTTCAGGGCTTTCACATCTAAAACAAAATAATTCATCTGGCTGTGTCTTTCTGTAAATACAGTTTTTTGTTTTGTTTTTTTTGTTTTGTTTTGTTTTGAGACAGGGTATCATTGTGTCACATGGGTTGGAGTGCAATGACACTCACAGCTTACTGAATCCTTGACACCCCCTGGCCCCTGCCAAACTTGCTGGGCTCAAACAATTGTCCCACCTCAGCCTCCTGAGTAACTGGTACTACAGGCACACACCACCATACCTGGCTAATTAAAAAAAAATTATAGAGATAGAGTCCCACTCTGTTGCCCAGGCTGGTCTTGAACTCCTGGGCTCAAGCAGTCCTCCCACCTCTGCCTCTCAAAGTGCTGGGATTCCAGGCATAAGCCACTACGCCTGTCTTTAACAGTTTTAGTGAAACATAGCTATACTCATTCTTTTGCATGTTGTCTATGATTGTTTGTGTATTACAAAAGCAGAGTTGAGTGATTGGGACAGAGACTATGTGGCCTGCAAAGTATAAGATGTTTACTATCTAGGTTGGTCTTTTCTCCTCCCAAATGAAGGCACAGATAATACAGAGAGTGACTTTATCATGATCCTTACCCTAAGATTTTTCATACCCTGCAAGGACCACAATGAAACAGTAAGTGTCTGGAGTGGGAAAGGCCAGTGTGGTGTTAGGAGCACTTTGGTAAGAGCCAAGGACTGAGGTGTTTTATTTAGTCCTTGCTCTGTCCTACCATGCGAATGTGAGCCTGTGCCCCTGTGCCCTGGGTAATGGCATGAATTGTGTCCCCCCAAAATTTGTGTTTACCAGAACTTCAGAATGTGACCTTATTTAGAAATAGGGCCTTTGCAGATATAACTAAGATGAGGTTATAATAGATTAAGGCAAAACCTAACTCCAACAAATGGTGTCATTATTTATTTATTTATTCATTCATTCATTCATTCATTCATTCATTTATTGAGATGGAGTCTCCCCCTGTCGCCCAGGCTGGAGTGCCATGGCCCACTCTCGGCTCACTGCAACCTCCATCTCCCGGGTTCAAGCAATTCTCCTGCCTCAGCCTTCCAAGTAGTTGGGATAACAGACACCCACCACCACACCCAGCTAATTTTTGTATTTTTAGTAGAGACAGAGTTTTGCCATGTTAGACAGGCTGGTCTCAAACTCCTGACTTCAGGTGATCTGCCCACCTCGGCCTCCCAAAGTGCTGGGATTACAGGTGTGAGCCACTGCACCCAGCCTGAATGGTGTCATTTTAAGAAGAGGAGAGGACACACAGATACACAAGCAAGGAGGTTATGTGGTGATGGAAGCAGAGGTAGAAGTTCCGAAGCTATCAGCCAAGGAAAGTTAAGCATGGCTGGGAGCCATGGGAAGCTCTCAAGAGGCAAGGAAGGATTCTCTCCTAGAACCTGCAGAGGGACCAGGGCTCTGCCAAACACTGATTTTGGACTTCCGGGATTCAGAATGAAAAGAGAATCAATTTCTTTTGTTTTAAGTCACCCAGTTCATAGTACTTGTTATGGCAGGTCTAGTTAAACACTGTGCTTTCCTCTTCTCTTCCTGCATGGATTGAGGCTATTGTGGACCATGTGCACAGGCCAGGAATCAGGCTGTGGAAGGTACATAAAGAATGCACAGGCTCTGCCCATCCTGTCCTCCTCTGCTAAGACAGAGAGATTGAACACAGATTCTTACTGGCCTTACTGTTAGGAGGGCTCTGACTCACCCAAGACACAGAGCAAATTGTTGAAGCTTAACTCAGGCAGCTCAGCACTTGAGGTCACACAGATCTGAGTGCACAGCCTGGCCTCACTGTATCACGCCATAGAGAACCGGAGCAAGTAACATAACTTTCCTAAGACCCTGTTTCTCCAGGGTGTAAAACTGTGTAGTTTCTAGGGCTCTTGTTAAAAATTACAGGGAATATTTCAGGAAAGACACCTTGCATCACGCTTAGCACATAGCAGGTGCTCAGGAAATCCTAAATAATGAAAGTGATGTTGGTAATTTTGGTGATTGCTGACAAAGCTGGGATCCTCACCACCAGGGATTCTGTCCTGATGCCCAAGGGCAGTGTCCATCAGTCCAGCCTGCCTCCGCCCCCAGTGCTCTTCCAGTCTTCCCTCTGCACCTCCCCACCCCCACCCCCAACCATTGGGGCAGTTCTAAGATCTGACAGACCCTAAACCCTGGATTCTACCAATGAGATGAAGGATTGAGCTCCCAAGTTAAGAAAACGCCAGTGTCTGCCTTAAGCTCTTTTTCTGTCTTATGCTCAGATTCTTCATTCCCCAGCCTGCCACAATCACTTCTCTTGACTTAATAACAGCCCCTGTGTCAGATCTTTGTGTTTTAAGTAATGTTCCCCTCATGTAACTGATGTTTATGCAGAATCAATCCTTTGAAAAGCAGACAGCCTTTGTATTTTTGTAGCTTGAACTGTCTCTAGGTTCCAGAGAAAGGTGACATATTTTTGCTTGTTTTTTGCTTCCTTTTCCTTGTTTCTTTGTCATTCTCCATCTCTGCTCTCCATGGCTCTGTGTTTCCTTTCCTTCATTTTTTTTTTGAGACAGAGTCTCACTCTGTCACACAGACAGGAGTGTAGTGGCTCACTGCAACCACTGCCTCCCAGGTTCAAGCTATTCTCCTGCCTCAGCCACCCAAGTAGCTGAGAGTACAGGCACAAGCCACCATGCCCAGCTATTTCTTGTATTTTTAGTAGAAATGGGGTTTCACCATGTTGGCCAGGCTGATCTCGAACTCCTGACCTCAAGTGATCCGCCTGCCTCAGCTTCCCAAAGTGCTGGGATTACAGGTGTGAGCCACCGTGCCTGGCCTGTGTTTTCTTTTTTACTCGGTGTCTTTCTCTTCCCTTTCATTCTGTCTTTCTGCATCTGTCTCCTCCTGCTCCCTTTTCTCACTCCCCCTCCCACCTTCTCTTCCTCTCGTCTGCACAGTTATACATTTGTTCCACTTACCTTGATGCCATCTCCTCTTTTAATCTGTTTCTTATGCCTCTGTGTCTCTCTTTGCTTTCTTTTTCCAATTCTGTCTTTTCATTTTTATCTTATCACATCCTCTCTCTCCTGTATTTGCCTTTGTTTTCCTCTCTCTATATATGACCTGTATCCTTCTGTAATGCTCTGTGTTTCTGTCTGTTCATCTACACCTTTATATCCCTTCACCTGTTTGTGGACGACTCTATGTGTTTCTGCCTCTGTGTGTCTCTTCCTTCCTTCCCAGCAGTTTCTTTCCTTGTTTATCTCTTGTTCTCTCATTTTCTCAGGTCCTTCTGTCTTATCTCCTCCTCTCACTTTCCATTTCTTCTTCTCCCTTCCAGGGTATTAATATTTTAATAGCCTTAATGTCTTCCCAGGATTCTCAACTATTTCCATGATTTAAAAGTGGCAAGTCTCCCCAGAGCTTCTCCCTAGAGCTTTAGAAACTGTTAATTCTCTCCTCCCATAAACCTGTCACCTCGCTCCATACAAAGTTAGTAAGCAAGGGATAATCCTGGCAGCACCTCACCCTTCTTCTTTGTCCCTGTGCTACATCCCTGAACAGGAAGGATTTGGAACGGGGACCCAGAGTTGGGGAGACAGAGAAGAGTGCCCTGTTGAGGAGGTTCTTAATAAAACTACTCATTGGTGAAGACTGTGTCTAAGCCTTTGGGTGTTTTCTGTGTTTCATTTGAAAACATTTACCTAGCACACTTTCCTTCCAGGCCCTGTGCTGGGGTCTAAAGAGAAATGAATAAATCTTAAGCCTTTTCCTTTAAAACTTTATAGTCTCTCTGGGAGACCATGAAGCTGATAATTAAGATCAATAAGTTAAAAGATTTAGCCAATATGCTTACAGGGAAAAGGAATTAATTTTAGTAGGGGGAAGCAGAGAAGGTTTCACAAAGGTGGTAACGTAAAGCTCTGAAGGTCGGAAGTCAGGACCTTGCCTGTATCACTGCTGTGTCCCCAGCACCTAGCATGGTACATGGTAAGCACTCAGTAACCTTGTACAATATATGAATGAATGAACGAATGAAATGAAATGAAGAGTTTTCAAAGATTCTTAGGATTTCATCAGGTAAGCATTTGGAAATGCACCTCCCAGGGAGAAGGAAGAGCATGGTTAGAGATTCAGAGACATGCTGGCATGTACCACACCCAGGTCCTCTCTTCAGGGCCAACCTCCCCACCACCAGCTATGGCCATCAGTGGCTAGGCATTGCCTTCGACCTCAGGGAACTGGGTCACCCAAGTATATTCCATTCCAGACAGCAGCCCTCATCAATGACTGGCTGCTGTGGGGATGCAAAGCCCTGGATTCCTTGCCTGCATTCAGGGCATCCATAAAGGGCCTTCTTAGCTCCAGAGCCCCCTGCAGCAGGATCAACTGAGGCTTTAGACCCACATTGTGGATCAGTCTCTCCTTTTACCAAATGCCCCCTTCTTCGCTTGCCTTTTTTTTTTTTTTTTTTTTGAGACACGGTTTTGATCATGTCCCACTGTAGCTCAAGATATCCTCTCACCTCAGCCTGAGTAGCTGGAACCACAGGCATACACCTCTAAACCCGGCTAATTTGAAAAAATTTTGTAGAGATAGGATTTTGCCACATTCCCTAAGCTGGTCTTGAACTCCTGGGCTCAAGCAAGCCTCCTGCCTGTGCCTCCCAAAGTGCTGGGATTACAAATGTGAGCCACTGTGCTCAGCCCTTCCTCGCTGTCTACAGATGCAGCTCCCAAGATGTTTTGTCAATAAACCTCCTGCATGTAACTTTCCAGTTTAGAATCTGTTTTCAGAGATTCCGTGTTCAAGGAATGAGACAAGGCCTGTGCCTAGTGGATAGAGATAAGGGGAGAGGGTAAATGTGGCTGGACAGGTAACCAGGGACCAGATTATGAAGTCTGAATGCCAGAGAAGCTAATTTATATTTCTTCTTTAAGTACTGGGAAGCTATTGATCAGAGGAGTATTTAATTGGAGCTGGGATTTACCGAGTTCACTGACAGTCAGTATGAAAGATGGGACAGAAGGGATAAGACTGGAGGCAGGAAATGAATTAGGAGTTTCAAACCTGGTCCAAGCCTGAAGTGGAGAAGAATGGGAGAGGGGATGCAAGATGGTGCAGACACATCCCATCCAGAGCGCACTTGCCTCTTTATGCTTCATGTGCCAACACAGGCATTTCCCTTGCTTCACCGCTCTGGACCTCCTGAGGCACATATCAGGGAAGGATATG
Source organism: Cheracebus regulus (assembly GCA_963574635.1). Classification (NCBI taxonomy): domain Eukaryota; kingdom Metazoa; phylum Chordata; class Mammalia; order Primates; family Pitheciidae; genus Cheracebus; species Cheracebus regulus. The sequence goes on along the minus strand of CAUYQU010007213.1, from coordinate 38,411 downwards.
TTCCTCTTCCCACTGCCCATGGTGCTCCTTTAAAATCTCCTGTAACTACTGGAATCATATACCCTTTCTGCATGGGACCCCTTTCTGCAGAAGACAGCATCGGAAGCCTTCATCTATATCCTCCACCATAGAGAATTCCATCTCATAAAATTTTGGCAGATCTATGGATTATGGTATCTAGTCTAGTCTTATCTTTTGAGAACTTCATTTGGGAGGAACTTGTATTTCCCTGGAATCCCATGACCTTTCCAACAACTATTGCCATGGGAGGGTTCCTGTTGCTTGCAGAAGGGTGTACCAAAATTGATGGTTTTACAGGAATAACCTAAGATACAGGGTTCAACTTCTAGAAGCTTTTACTCTGTAGAGGAGATTAGGTCCCAGGACCCTGACTTTTTAACGTGTGTGTGTGTGTGTGTGTGTGTGTGTGCGCGCGCGTGTGCTGGGGTATCTTGGTGTGACTCATTTGCAATAGTCTTGATGGTGTGACTTATATGCAATAGTCTGAAAAATAAGGATCTAGGGCTCCAGAGGGGCAGACTCCTGTGTTGGTGTCTTGGCTCTGCTGTTTATAGACTGTGGGATTTGGAGTCAGTCCCATAATCTTTCATGGTTTCAATTTTATATTCACAAAGTTGGAATAATATGAATGTACCCAATTGCACAGTTGCTATAGGGAGATCTGAAATCTGTAGAAACAGGTAGGATGCAAGCTTAGAGTGAGGTAGTGAGAAGAGCCTTCTCTTTGAACTCAGCTGGAAGTTGGTACAAACTTCACTTCTGTCACATTACAAGCTGGTGGCCTTCAGCAAGCACTTCACCTTTCTAAGCCACAATTCACCTATGGTAAAGTGTACATCTCATGACTACCTCCAAAAATCATAAGCATTAATGAAATAAAGACTATAGAGTTCTAGGTCCATTTCTCTGTGTGACAGTTAGATAAGCACCACATCATATGATGGTATACCTGTTGTTTCCTTTTTATAATATTGATTTTTATTATTTTCCTGATTATAGTAAATAAGTTATGGCTTAAAATGTAATGAATTCACATTATTCTTTTTAAATCTAAGGATGCAGATGTCTCTGGGGTTTAACCATTCTCTTTCTCTCCAAGGGAAGAAGCGATGCTGTCCACGTACTTTGAAACCATCAATGACCTGCTGTCCTCCTTTGGCCCAGTTCGTGACTGCTCTCGAAACAATGGGGGCTGCACTCGCAACTTCAAGTGTGTGTCTGACCGGCAGGTGGACTCCTCAGGATGTGTGGTAAGTACCCTTTGGCCCAGGAATACAGCACTGGCACAGGTGCTAAGGCCACCTGCTGGAAGCCTCACCCTGTGAGGGAACACTAGTCAGGAGGATCACACTCACACTACCCTTACCTGCCTCTGCAGCCTTCAGGGCACCAGCCTATCTGGGTTTCCTCACCTGTAAAATGAGATCATTAAACCTGCCTCTTGGAATCATTAGAAGAATGAAACAAGACATTATAACTTAAGTGCCCACCATGCAATAGGTCTTGGAGAACTTCTGGCCTTCAGAAGTTTACAGTCTGTTTGAGAGTAAGACAGGGCATGCCTTACCTCTGTGAATACAATAGTAGTGGGATGTCAGTGAGGTGTAACTAGTGTGGAGAGGGGGTGCTTTGGCTGGTCTAGAAGATAAATTTTCAGCTGGGACCTCAGTTTCATAGAAGGCTTCCTTGGGAAGTTGGCTTTTGGCTTTGACTTTTTGGCTTCAAAAGATGAGTCAACTTACATTAGGAAAAGAGGGGAGACAGCCAAGCAAAGACATGAAGGAAGGGAGAGGCAGCCTTGTTTGCCTGGAATTTCAGTATCTAGTGTGGGACAAGGACCCAGAGGAAGATGTGGAGGGTTCCTGTTGCTTGCAGAAGGGTGTGCCAAAACTGATGGTTTTATGGAAATGACCTAAGATACAGGGTTCGACCTCTAGAATGCTTTTACTCTATAGTGGAGACTAGGTCCCAGGAACCTGAGTTTTTAACGTGTGTGTGTGTGTGTGTGTGTGTGTGTGTGTGTGTGCACGCGCATGCACATGCACATACACACACACACAAACTCGGATATCTTGGAAATACACTTGGGAAATATTGCCACATAGGCTAAACTCAGCCTGGCATTCAGTGCTTTTCTTTCTATGGTGCCTTTTCAGCCTCCCCAGCCACGTCTCTTATCACTTCATTTCAGTCTACACTAGAGTCAAATGGAGCTAATTAGATGGAGTTCCATGACCTTGCCTGACTGTTTCATGCCTCAGAACCTTTGCTTGTACCTTCTCTCTGCCTAGAAATAATTTCTCTCCAAGCCTATGAAGCAAACAGGTGAACATCCTTCCAGAGACATCTTCTTTATGAAGCCTCTTTCCTCCCCGCAGGTGACCCTCTTTTCCATACAGTATCCTTACTGTATGCTATACTTACCTCTACAATGGTCACCTGTGACACTTTATAGCACAGAGTGGCTTTTCAGTTTATGTTTCTTAAAAAACTGAGGGAGAACCCAGGGAATCTGTTGATTCAGCTCAACACCCCAAAAGTACCCATCTCAGTAAATAAAGAAAAAAGAAAGAAGAACAAGAAGAGAAGGATAGAACCAGGGATGGGAATCCTGCTCTGGACTAGGCTCTCTGAACCCAAGGGAGATAGAACATACGCTTGGCCCTTAATGTAGCTACACACCAACTGAGAAACAAACAGATGTCAGCAGACCAATACAAAGAAGAAGCTTCTAGAATGAGATAATGCAGTGAAACTATATTTGAGACTCAAGGAAGATCTGTTGAAGATCAACAGATCTTCAGAGGTGAATGGCCAATTAGAAATTTTAGTGATTAGAATTCTTAGGATTACAAGTGATAGAAATTAAAACTAGTATAGACAAGAAAAGAAAAAAAAGGAACATGTATTGGCTTAGTGGAAATCTGGAGAAAACTGGATTGAAGGGCTCAAGCAATGTCATTGGAGTTACCCTCCTTACTTTAGCTCTGCTTTCTTTAGCACTGTGCCATTCTCGGGTCAGCTGCAGGCTGGATGCAAGTCCTACAGGACAAAAACACCTCTTTCCTAGTATCTCCAATTACTGTCACTAGACTGCATCTCATTGGGCCAACTTAGTTCTCATGCCCATCCCTCCCTGCTCTAATTGCTTGTCAGGGAGATTAACAGGGCTTGTCCCAGAGCCAGCCATACCTGGAGCTAGCACCAAGAGGCAGCTACACCTGAAATGCATGGCCCTGAGATGGAGAAAGGCATAGACTCTCAAGAAACACTGGAGTGCTGGCAACAGGAATTGTAGATGCTAGATGGATATACAGCAGCAGCTGTCTCCCTCAGACCATTGCAAACTTCCCCTTCATATAGCACAATGGAAAGGTGAGACCCAGTGAGGGAGAGGAGGATTTGCTCAAGTCTTAAACCCAGCCAGTGGACAAACAGTTCAAAAGGATATCCTACGTTGTGTCCAGAATGTGAAGCTGACCTTTCTGAAAGGATTAAGTTGTCTGCCTCTTTTCTTTTATTCATTAGTTCTCTTTCTCAAATTAATCAAGCTCCTTCTCCGTTAGGACAGATGTCCCATAAGAATGAAACCTCAGAATACAGAGATGTGTGTGAATGTGTGTGTGTGTGCCCATGTCTGTGTGTGTCTGTGTGTGTGTGCGCGCATGTGTAGGCTGGACTTGTCTCTGTCTTTTATTCATATAAACTGGAAAAATAAAAAGAGAAAGAACATTCATTCCCTGGAGGTTAAGAGAAAATTCAGCAGTCTGATGATGTTGTCAAAGACCCTCCTCTCTAGATTAAGGATATAATTTTAAAACTGCTACTTCAGGGTTCAATGGATGTAAGGCAAGCTCCTCTCTGTGCTCCAGAATAGACAGGGAAATACCACGTTTATACTGAGATTTTTAAATCCCTTTCATTTCTCTGTAGACTCTCCATCACATATTTAAAGAGAAACTTCTTCCCATAGCTCCCATTCTAAGAAATTCTGGTTGGGCACAGCGGCTCACGCCTATAATCCCAGCACTTTGGGAGGCAAAGGTGGACGGATCACAAGGTCAAGAGATCGAGACCATCCTGGCCAACATGGTGAAACCTTATCTCTACTAAAAGTACAAAAACTAGCTGAGTGTGGTGGCACATGCCTGTAGTCCCAGCCACTCGGGAGGCTGAGGCAGGAGTGAACCCGGGAGGCTGAGGCAGGAGTGAACCCAGGAGGCAGAGATTGCAGTGAGCTGAGATGGCAACACTGCACTCCAGCCTGGTGACAGAGCAAGACTCCATCTCAAAAAATAAAAAACAAAAGAAATTCCTTCGAGGATAAAATAATAATGCCTTGTATTTTTAGAATACCTTAGAGTTCTCAAAGCATGTCTACAAGCTAAGAGCTCATCCTTACCACAAACCTGGGCAGTAGATTTCCTCAGGAATGTGGAAACAGGCTCAGAAAGCAGGGTGACTTTTCAAGGTCTTACCATCAGGTGGCAGGGTGGAAGATCAAGACCCTGTCTTCACTGTCATTCCTTCTGCCAGGGCACTTTGCCTTGCCTTCCTGGGAGCTGAGGTGAGTTCTGTGGAAAGGGGGTTGGGCTGAGTGACGTGGGGCTACAACCTGGATTTAGGCATTAGAATGACCATAGCTTTAGAGTCTATGCTGACTTCATTAGCCTCAGTTTCTTCATCTTTCAAAAGGGAGTGACAGTTCTTGAACTTACAGATTTTTCTTAAAAAAAACAAAAACTCAAAGACCTCAAAGAATATAACTGGCATTGATTTAGGATTTATAAAGTGCCATTTATGAGTAAGGTAATGAGACCATTACTGACATTTGTATGTAGGGGATATGATATTTGGGGCCACACAAATTTAGGAGCACAGCATTTCTAACGTTCTATAACGTTTCTGTAATTGAATTTCATTTCATTTCTGTTCCGTTGTTAGTGGAAACTTAACTGTAGTCAATTTCATTTTCTTTCTGTCTCCCATGTCTTCACTGAACATTTAAGTTCACGGGGCCGATGTACCCGAAAGGCCTAGGAGCGAAGGGTGTGTTTGGTTCTGGGCATCACTTTTTGATCTGGTACTCGCTGCCTCATTGGGCCCTTGTCCATCACTCTCCTTCCTCTCTGTTCCCACCTGATTCACAGGTGTGTAGTACAGCTGCTGCCATATGCTTTATTCCACCACAAGGTCATTTAAGGCCAGCTGGCTCTGTCCATCAGATAGCTGTTCCAGCCTCCAGAAGCCATGAGAAATGTCCAACAATTCCACCCGGAGGATCTGAGGAAAACTGTCTGGAACTCTTTTGATCTTGACATGCCAGGAAAGGATCAGTAGTCGGCTGTTTTCACACAGGGGAGGAGCACTCGCCATGCATGCTGTCAACCTGCACTGTATAGCAAGGGATGCCCAGAACCCCTTTGCCTTTACAGCCCTCAAACCCACCTGATATTCTGCAGCCCCTCGTCTCCTTCATCCACTCATGGGCTTAGCCTGGTGGGAATACGGAATGGGACCCCTTTTAGGATACTCATTAGCATTTTCTAGATTACCTTGTTTGACTTTCAACATTCCTCTCTTCCCTCAGCTCAAATGATCTTTACTTCTTTGTAGATATGAGGGAAAGTAATTCTCTAACAGATCACAGATTCTTCTATTGTTTTATTTCTGTCATTATAATGATGATTAATACTTTACCTTCTATAATAGGTCTACCTTCTAGACCTCAACTTTTGAAACACAAGATTAAAAAATCTGACATCTTTTTGCTCAGTTTCTGGTTCTGCTGTGGTAACCTTCCCTTTGCAAAATGTGTTTCTCAGCTATGTAATATCCCAAATGGGGGATGGCCGTAAGATGTCTAGTAGGCAAAATAATGGCCCCTGCAAAGATATCCACATCCTAATTCTCAGAGCCTGTGACTACATTTCGTTACCTTTCATGACGAAAGCAGGAATTAAATTTGCATATGGAATTAAATGACTAATTAGCTGATCTTAAAGAGAGTATCTTGGATTATCAGAGTGTGCTCAGGAAAGCAGAGGAGTCGGGTAGGGAGAGGCAGCATTGCCAGCTGTGAAGCTGGAGAAAGAGTTACGTGGTAAGTAAGAGAAGTGATGTTTCAAGCTGGAAAAGCAAAGAGAAAGACTTCCTCTGGAATCTCCAGAAGGGAATGCAACCCTGCCAACACCTCCATTTTAGTCCATTGAGACCCAAGCTGGACATTTTTTTTTTGAGTCAGAGTCTTGCACTGTCACCCCGGCTAGAGTGCCGTGGCATAATCTGCAACCTCCATCTCCCAGATTTAGGCAATTCTCCTGCCTCAGCCTCCCGAGTAGCTAGGACTACAGGCATGCATCATCATGCCTGGTTATTTTTTTTTATTTTTAGTAGAGATGGGGTTTCACCGTGTTAGCCAGGTTGGTCTTGATCTCCTTACTCTGTGGTGGCCTTTAAAATGGTAGAACTGTAAGACAATCAATGTGTGTTATTTTAAACCACCAATTGCATAGTAACTTGATACAATAGCAATGAAATACTGATAACAGGTAAAAGATCATATGAGGAAGGTGAAACAATAGACTATATATGTATAAAGTGTGATAGAAATTTTATTTTCAGTTATTTCCAAGGAGACTGTACCCCTTGACCGGGGATAGAGAAGGTAACTGTGAATGAAACGTGGGAAAATACAGGGAGCCTGTATTCCCCTTCAGTGTTTCCAAGTGTGAAAAATTGTTGTGTATTAGAAATGTTATAAATCTGACAAACATAATGATGTCAGCAAGGCACAGTTTGAAATGGAAGCCATGGGTCCATTTATTCTGTGTGGCACTATACACCCTGCAAAATTTTAATCAAGATAGAGGACAAAAACCAAGAAAACTGTAAGCACTTAATCATGGCATTGCGTGGAGGACGCTTCCACAGCCATCTCTAAGCAACTGCTGCCCCCTGACGCATTTCACTAATGCCATTCTTTTATGTTCTGGTTTTCCCAGCACGGGAAGCCTTTTGATTAACCCAACACCAAACCATCTGGTGATCACAATCCGTCCTCTTCAAGCCCTTTTGAAGGATGGGTTCATAGCTCGCTTTCCTTGTTCCAGCTGTCTGTTATGGTGTCACAAACCATCCCCAAACTCAGTAGCTTCAGATGCTCTTGTTTTGCCTACAGTTTTGTGAATCAGGGCTATGTGGAGGGTGCAGCTGGTTTGTCTCTGATCCAAGACAAATGGGGCATCTGGGGCTGGAGGAGAGGTTTGCAGAGGGGTTCCTTTATTACCTGTCTGGGGCTAGGACTGGCACCATTGGTGGTAGACACTGGCTGTGCTGGACCTGAGCTGGTGCTGTCGACTAGAGAGAGGGTTTGCTCGTGTGTTCCCCATTTGGCTTGGCCTTCTCACGTCATGGAGCCTGGGCTTACCAAGAGACCATCCCAAGATCCAGCGTTCTAAATGCCTGGGCAGAAGCTGCAAGGCTTCTTAATCCCTAGCCTCAGAAGTCTCACAACAGCATTTCCACCACATTCTATTGGTCAAGCAGGTCAATAAGGTCAGCCCAGATTCAAGGAGGAGAGAGCTAAATATCACCTGTCAATGAGAAGAGTAGCAAAGAATGTGTGGCCATCTTTAATCTATGACCATTTACCCATTGCGTGGATACAGATGAGGGCTGCCAGAGCCGGAAGGGACCTTCTCCCATTATACAAACAGAAAAACAAAGGCCTGGAAAGATACAGAAATTGCTCAAGTTCATGTAGGGAGGTAGTAATACAATCTACATTTGATTCCAAGACCCGTTTCCAGTTGTGCATTCCAACAGTGATGGCCCTACAGCATCAGCTTTGTCACTGGACAGTGTAATTACTTATTTGGCAACAGTCCTGTATCCAGCACTGTGAATGGAGCAGGAGTGAAACACCACAAGAGTTACGCCTTGTTTTAATAGCTCCTTCAGAAGACAAGATAGGCTTCAGCAGGACTGCAGCATAACCTTGAACAAACCACTTTGTTTCTCTGTGTGAGAATACCTAAGAGGATTGGTGTGAGAATTGCAGAGAAAAGAGTAGTCGTAAGAGAGAACTGGCACTAACTGAGCACCTACTGTGTGCTATTTTGCCTATGTTCATGGCAACGAATGCCTATAACTACACGGTACCATCATGTCCATTTTACAAAAAAGAAAAGCTAGTAATATAAGAGCAACCATCCAGCCAAAGGCCATCCAGCACGGTTCTAAGTGTTTTGCTTCTTTTAACCAACTCAATTCTCACAGTAATATTATGAGCTAGATATTAGTATTACCTTCACTTTACACATGAGAAAAATGAAACTATCTGGTAAGAAACTGGGGTACGTGGAGAAACATAATGGGAAAGGAGGATAGAAAGGACTGGTAACATTAAATCGTCAGGGCCTTCATAGGAAAGACTAAGGGCAGTGGAAGGTTTGCATACTCGCTGGGTCGTAGAGAGCGATGGTGTATTATTTTAGGAGGAACCTCTAGTGTCAGTTCTTAGCCCTGCCTCTGAATTCCAGACCAATCTCAAACCAACCCCACACTCCTCAACTGAATTTGCCCTACAAATCACTCAGTCACATTTCTGCCTCCTCTGCGCCAGCTTTTTCTTTTTTCATTTTGACTTAAAGAGAAACATCTGGCCTGCCAGGTATTAGGAAAGATCATAGAACCCCTGATGGCACAGAGGTGCTGAGAGACAATAAGAGGCCGCCTTTCTAGAAGTCAAGATGAATAAACAAACAGATTTCCATTTATTATAGGTCGGGGATCTCATAGCATTGCTCAGAGGGAGGCAAAACCTGGAATCTGGTTCTTCTAAGGGAGACTGCTTTTCTCCATTCCTCATCCTTTCCTGCTTTTAATGACTCAGTTGGGCTGTAATTAAGGGAACAAAACTCAAGAGGGGTGGGGAAGACTAGCAAGAAGAATCAGTGGAGTGAGAAATCACCCTGGAGCACAGCCCAGGCCCTGCTGACCAGGGGAAGCCCAGCCCTGCCTGCCTGCTCATTAACCCTCCTACACAGCACATCTGGGCTGAGCCTCCATGGGGTCTGGGCCCCGGACACTTGTTTTTCCTTTCCAGAAATGGACTTACAAGGCTAATGTTACCCCTGCAGATCAGCCACGTGCAGTATGATAGATTCAGAGGACAAATGTGACAGGTTTTGCCAAAACCCAAAATGAGAGGACTGATGTTTGCCCTATTTTTCTTTTTAAAAATTGTTAGAAAGTTGCAAAGACAACAGGCAAGTGTCTTTATGGGAATAACTTCAGACTCTTGGGTTGAGAAACAGGATTTACAGGATGACGCATCTCCCTCGTGGTGTCTTCATCAAAGTATCCTCTGGTTGAATAGGTCCACAGATAGAGAATTCTCTATATGGATTAAATACCTTAATCGGTAATACTAGGCCTGATATTATTAAAGTGACTAAAAATAAATGAATAAATCCTATAAATAATATCAGGCCTAGTATTACTGACACAGATATAGCGAGATAACGTTTCAATACTAATTATGTGCCCGGCCCTAGAAATCCTCACAGCTACCTTATAAGGCAAACACTATTATTACTCCCATTTTATCCATAAGGAAAAAGAGTCAGCAAGGATGAGAAACTTGCCCAAATCCAACCAGCCAGGTAAAGGTAGAGCAGAAATTCACACCCAAGTCTATCAAACTCCAAAGCTCATTCTTTTAATTCATCAGATGACACCTTCCAAAGGCTGAGAATAGTTCCCTAGGGATAAGGCAATGTCCCCAATGTCAGGGGCCATAAAGGAAAGGACACTTTCTTCTCTTTACCCTCTATCGATTTCCAGTATTTATTCCTCCTCTGCATCCAAGAGATTCAGAGGAAGCTAAAGAGGATGAGTATTGGAAAAGGACATAGGAATAGTCAGTGAAGAAGGAAATTGGAACTGTACTGTGTCCATTGATTCAGTGCTTCCACACGGGACTCCAAGTCTGGGAAATGAAAAGGAGGGAGCAGCTCTTCAATCACGAGCTGTGCATTTGCATCTTTCCTTTGAATTTGGAGCAGGTTTGGTGGGTGGGTGGGATAATAGGGTTTTCAAGATTATTATGTGCGGCATTCTCATAAACCTATGTACCCTTTTATGACATTAAATATTTTATTCTTCTCATGACATTTGAAGCCTTCTCTATTTTCCCCTTGTTTTATTTGTTGGGACTTGGATTTGCTGGGTCTGATGGTATTTCTGGTAAGCTGGTTTTATTGTGTGGAAGTCCTTATCTGTTAAAGTCAGGAAGCAGCCCTCCTTTCTCCAAAGTGATGGGTTTTACCCTTTGATTCCTAAAATAAAGGTGTGGGGGAATAATGAGAAGGGAGCCCCAGATTGGAGGCAGGAAATGGAAGCTGCGCTCCTGGTTCTCCCACCTGTTGGCTGCGAGCCCTGCATAAATCACTGCTCCCGCTCTCATCTCCCACTACTACCCCCTACCTCCAGGAAGACACTATCGTGCTTAAGTACACACTTTTTAGCATCAAAGAAACGCGGGCCAAAATCTTACCTTGTCATTCACTAGCCATGTGACTTTGGGACAAGTTACATAAAGCCTCTGAGCCTCGGGTTCCTGTTGAGTAAAACAGGGATAATAATACTTATGCCTGCCATAGCTGCTTTTACGGCTAACTGAAATAATGCATACGCAATGGGCCAGCACATGACCCTAAGCAGACACAAAACATGGTTGCTGTTATTATTATCTGATATCTCATGCAGAGTTGCGGATGGCCGTGGTGGCAAGGATGAGAGCTGAAATTGTTTGATTGCTTGCTATGATCCATTATTCTATCCAGATCTATTCTAAGGTAGATCTCATTATTATCTCTTTTCTTACAGATGGGAAAACTGAGCCAGAGAAAACTTAGGTAATTTGCTCAGGACCACATAGCTACTCAGTTCTAGAGTAGGGAATTTGGGCCAAATTGGGCCAAAGCAGGTTGATACCAAAACCTTTAGCCAGGACAAATTCATATATATCACTGATATTGCCCAATATTTCACGAAGAGGAACATACCATCATTTGCTTTGTCTTCTGATTGGACATGTTGATTGCTTCCAGATTTAGTCTTTTATAAACAGTGCTGCTCTGAATGCCTTTGGGCAGAAGCCACTTTCTGTTTTTTGAGCTGTTTCTTTTGAAGAGATTCCCAGGCCGGGCACAGTGGCTCACGCCTGTAATCCCAGCACTTTGCGAGGCCAAGGCACTTTGCGAGACCTGCAGTCAGGAGTTCGAGACCAGCCTGACCAATATGGTGAAACCTGTCTCTACTAAAAAATACAAAACTTAGCTGGGCATGGTGGTGTGTGCCTATTGTCCCAGCTACTGGGGAGGCTGAGGCAGGAGAATCACATGAACATGGGAGACGGAGGTTACAGGTTCCCAGAAGTCTGTAAGGACAGTTTCCAAATTGTATTAGTATTTCATGATTTTGGGTGAAGGTGTGGATGAATTTTTTTAGAAGGAGCAATAGAGCGTCTGATGTTTCACACTGTTTTAGGTGCTGCTTTTCTTTCAGAATGCAGTCCAAGGACAGGCTAGGGTATTTGGCCTAAAGGGTCTCTGAGTAGGAGAGAGAAAATAAACGTACTACATTTGGAAGTGGAGTCCAGTGAAGTGTACACAATGTCTGTAAGAGGGCCCAGAGGCAGGAGGCAACGCAGAGGAGAGTAAATGGAGCCCTGGATCTGCTGTTATTGAGGGTTGGAGGAAGTCAGAAGCCGTGACTTCAGAGTTCTTAGTGGCTGTGCCGAACCCCAGTGAGTGTCTCCGGAGGCATTGGGATGCTAATCATCGGACACCTTCTTAGCTCTGAAATGAAAAGCTGGAATAATTGTGTTCATCTTAATAAAATTTTTGCATTCATGAGATATTTTCTCCATCTGGTCATCAATCTTCCTTTTAAAACGATTTTTTTTTTCTAAAAGTAGCCCATTCTCATTATAAAATACAATAAAACTGGGGCATGGTGGCTCACACCTGTAATCCTAGAACTTTGGGAGGCCAAGGTGGGTGGATCACCTGAGGTCAGGAGTTGGAAACCAGTCTGGCCAACTGGTAAAACCCTGTTTCTACTAAAAATACAAAACTTAGCTGAGCGTGATGGCGTGTGTCTGTAATGCTAGCTACTTGGGAGGCTGAGGCAGGAGAATTGCTTGAACCCAGGAGGCAGAGGTTGCAGTGAGCCGAGATCTCACCATTTCACTCCAGCCTGAGTGACAGAGTGAGACTCTGTCTCAACAACAACAAAAAAAAGAAAAGAAACTTGAACAGTGTTGAAACGTATAAAGAAAAAAAAAATCAAGGTTCCTTTTCTTAACTACTCACCCACTTTAGAGATAAATGTGCCACAGTTTGGTGTATATATAGATGGATATAATATCCTTCTATACACTTCTTCTCTATGCATATGCAAATATAAATAAGAATTTATATATGTATGTTCAAAAATGGAAGCATAAATGCATATAGTTGTGTTTCTTTGGGACAATTTTCTAAGTCAGAACTGCACGTTCTGCTTTTCCTAGAGCTTTTCCATTTTTTTTTCTTTTTAAGACAACTGACTTCCTAGCTTGATCTTAACCATATATATGTGTGTGTGTGTGTGTGTGTGTGTGTGTGTGTACAGATGTACATTATATATATATATCTGTTATATGTGTGTGTGTGTGTATATATATATATATATATATATGTATATATATGTATATATATTCATTCCCCCTTGGGTCATAAATAAAGATGATCAAATTAAGGCTAAAGAGCCCAAGAGCTATACTTAGATAGAACCCAGGTGTCCAAAATGCCCATGTAGGACTCTCTTCCACCCAGGATAGCATACCTCTTTTATTTTTATCATCGTTCTTTCATCTTTCTTGATAGAGCTTGAGGATAAGTGGATAAGAAATGACATTATCATTATTGCTATTAAATTTTATAACTAATAAAATTTATCCTTTTGCCTGTATTCTCCAGCATCTCTCTGATCCCTGCTTTAAGAAGTCTTCACCCAATAGCTCAGGAGTTTTGAAATCCCTTTCCCTTGAGGGAGCAAACAGTGAGAAGATTTCATCAAACACTCAATAGCCTTTCTCCTCATTGAGAAAATTCTACCTGAGCTGAGTGGCAGACATTCCTAGAGGGAGATGGGTTAGTTAATCAGAATTCCAGTCCAGTGAAAAGAATAGACTTGTCTGTGATTCAGATTTGGATTCAAATCCCAGCCCTGTAACAGGGAACCTGTGTGACTTTGGGCAAATTGCCGAATGTATCTGAGCCTCTCTAATCGGGTCCATAGAATGGGAATGATCCCTGCACCTTACACTATTGTGGCTGGGCCCAGTGAAAGCAGTCAGGCATGAGCAAAACCCAGCGCCATAACCTCCCTTCCTAAGATCAGTTCCTATTGTGTAGGGAGGAGCTTGGTGAACTGGGAAACATAGTGTTCTTTTCTGGCTTTCCTTGGTTTTCAGAAATTTTCTTCATCACTAAAAGGGAAGGGTGATTTTCCAGGCAATTATCATGGGAATAGTCTGAAGTGATTAAAGGACCCTATTTCTCAACATGGCTCTACTTACTGTGAATCCTCAGCTAAGCTCCTATCCTTCCTACAAATTCAGAGTTAAACTTGATTCTCTCGGGGCATCTGCCTTCCCCACAACAGTCCCTAAGTCAAAGATGTACTTGGGTCCAGAGAGTGAAGACACTGCAGATAGGCCTTTATAAGAGCCAGTGGGATTTGGCAGCCTCAACTTACTCTGGAGGGCTGTTCTTTTATGCACATTGAAACTTAGGGAGAAGACAAGGCTCACCACTGGAGGAATTTGAGGCAGAAGTAGTAGAACTGACCTTCATGTTTTGTTATTACCTTATTTAGGTAATGAAGCAATTCAACTAAAAACTTATTTTTTAAATTATGAATTTATTATACTCACATACAAGAATATTTAGAACATATAGAGAAAAAATAAAGAATAGTATCACCCACAGTCATGCCACCTTGAATAACCGCTAACATTTTGACATGTCCTTTATCTATCTTTTACTGTAAGACAGATAGATAGATATTGAGCAATTTTACTGTGTAATATAATATATAGAAAAATGTATAAAACATTATTTACAGTTTCAGTACTAATTAAGCAATTCTCCTCTAAACCATCACCCATGTCAAGAAATAGAATATTGCCTGTATTCCAAAATCCCTCCCCCAGCACACCCACCAGGCCTTCACTTCCCATTTTGACCTTGTCCTCCCTTCCAGAAGTGGCCAAGACCCTGTCTTTTATGCTAATCATATTGTTTTACAGTTTTCCCACTTAGGTATGCACAGAGCAGCTCTTTTATTTTATTCTTGACTCTTGGTAATGGATTCTCCAGCATCTAGCACATCTTACCGAGCTAGGTAAAACTTCTTTTAGGTTGAAGCAAAAATTGGTCATTAGCGAACCCACAGTTTCATTTGAATTTTAACGGCATTCAGAGCTCGCCAGCTAAGTACTGCTGTGTCAGACTCTTTTCCAGGCCCTAACGTTAGAGAGACACTGTGGCCTAACTAGCAAAGAATTCATAGTCTATTTACAGAGCCAGAAATGACGCTTTGGATCCTACTCCCTAGAGTCACATGTGGATCCTTCCTTTCTGCACAACGACAAGATGAACTTTCATAATGATTCGCTCTGGTGTAGACTCTGGTTTGGGCTGCTGCTTCTCTCCTTTGAATCTTTGGCGCCCACAGGAGCTTTTTTTTTTTTTTTTTTCTCCAGCTGGTACAAACCCTTGCAGGTTTTTTTCCTAAGGCTCATTTTAAAATGTTACATCTTGAGTTCATCTTGGGTAAGAGGAGAACCTTTTAGGCAGGGGGTGGGGTAGCAAAAAAGAACAAATGTCTCAAATGACTTTTAAGTGTAACTTTGAATCTCTGAATCTTCATAACACCCCAGCAAAATGGTATCGCAGTCTCCGTTCTGAGTGTGGAAGCCAACTCAGAAGGGGAAGTGACATGTTCGTCATCACTCAGATAGGAATTGGCAGCATGGATATCAGGACTCCAAGCTGAGGACTGCAGTAACCACTAGATGAGATCGGTGGGGATTTGAGAGCACTGGTTCTGGAGTCAGGCTTCCCAGCATACAGATTCCTGCTGTTCTTATTGATGACATTGGGCAGTGTAGTATCTGTGTTCTCACACATACAACAGCATCTCAACATGGAGTAGTGGGGAAAGTAAAGAGGGATGATGTGCACTTAACCCATCAGTCAATATTTAGTACTCAGTACATAGCATCTAGAGAACAGAGTCAGACAGACTACTGAGGAGGCCTTGGGAATAAAACCTTGAAGGGCTCTGCCCTGGACTGAGTGGTCAGTGCCTTGCTGGTCTTGCTGTGGGTGTCAGAGCTGATGCTGGATTCCCAGCACTTGTGAGTTTCCTTCCACCCACTTCCATTCCCAGAACACTGGACTTGGGAACCTCATCCTTTTCAGTCCCCTGAGGGTCCAACATATATCGCATCTGTCTCCATTCAGAGAAGGATTTTTTTTTCTTCCTTTAAATTGCTCTCTGCAACAAAAAATAAAATATGCATACCATCCAAAATTACACTCAACATAAGCTGAATAAATATATACCCACAGAAGCATATGCTCAGTGGTTGCTGCTCTGTGCTTTGCAAAGCCAACTACCTTATAAAATCTTTCTCCCTCACAGTCCGGGTGATCAATGAGAAGGTGCGATGTGAGGACACATCCTCAAGCTGCAAATTGAGTTTTTAGTGACAAGAGATGGGGAAGAGACAGCAGCTCATTAAACCCTGCAGCATGGCAAAGTCCATGTCTCCAGCCTGCCCTAATGAAGGCCTGACCCTGACCCCTGAATAAGTAGCTCACTGCTAGGCACAAGTTATTTGGTATCAAGCTGTACAGGTTCAAATCCTGTCTCGACCCCTTCCTCTGTATTAATGAAACAAGTTGCTTAAAACCTCTTTGTGTCTTAGTCTCCTCAGTATTCAAAAAAGGATGAAATAATAGTACCTGCCAAATAATATATATTGGTGTTTATCCCTGTTTCTGGGCATATAACATCTAAAATTCTTGTTATCATCAAAGTGATGAGTGTCTTTTGCATACTGAGTTGACTGATGGCTGTCCACCCCTAGGTAGCTTCAGCGTGAGGGCTGGTCACAGGAAAGACCAAGGCATGATTAGAGGGTTGGGACTTTCAGCCCCACCCCCAACTTCTGGACTGAGGAGAAGGGCTGAAGGTTAAGTTGATCACCAATGGCCAATGATTTAATCAATCCTGTCTAACTATTGAAGTGTGCCTAAAAATCCAAAAGGACTAGGTTCAAGGGTTTCTAGAGAGTGGAACACATGGGGGTTCCTGGAGGATGATGTGCCCAGAGAGGGCATGGAAACTCCGTTCCCCCTCCCACATTCTTTTCCCTGTGCAACTTTTCCATCTGGTGTTAATGGTGTATACTTTATAATAAGCCAGAGAACATAAGTATTTCCCTGAGTTCTCTGAGCTGCTGTAGCAAGGTAATGGAACTCAAGGAAAGGACTGTGGGAACCCTGATTTATAGGTGGTCATGAGAAGCACAGGTTCAATAACCTCGGGCTTACAATTGGCAGTGGAAATTGGGGGCAGGTTTGTGGGACTTAATCCCCTCAACCTGTGGGATCTGACACCATCTCCAGTTAGATAATGTCAGAATTAAACTGAATTAGAGGACACCCAGCTGGTGTCTGCTGAAGGATCTGCCAGAGGATTGGTTGCTGGCAGAGAGAAATTGCCACTCACATCTTGGTGACCAGAGGTCACAGAAGTGCTTTGTGTTGATTGTGCTGTGAGAGAGTATAATGGGAGATACCGAGTTTGTTTTTTCTGTGTCATACTACCTTACATGGTTGTTGTATGAGGAAGTGTTACAGAAGGGTTAAGAAAAGAGACTCATGTGCCAGGCTTCCTGGCTCTACCATTTACTGGCTGTGTGACCTTAATCGAGTTAGTACACCTCCACGTGCTGTGCTTCAGATCTCCATCTATTAAGTGTGTATGATAATGGTGTTTGCCACCTAGGGTTGCTGTGCAGAAGGAATGAGTTAATGTGCATTCAGTGCTCTTAGAAGGAGACCTGGTTCCCTAGTAAGTGCTCAGGCAATGTCACCATAAGCCATTTCCCCCAAATACCTCCCTGCACTTCGTCTGTAACAAAAGTCTCTTGGCTCTATGCTACTCAGAGAAGTAATAGGATGTGAGGCTTCTAAAAATGGAAAGACATGCAGGCATCTATGGTGAAGACCGAAGCAAGGCATCTTCCCTCTCCAAGCTTCTGTTTTCCATTGGTGAGTGGTGAAAATAATGGTGCATTCTTTTCTGGGGTGTTGGGAAGATATCATGACTTTTTTTTTTTTTTTTTTTTTGAGACAGAGTCTTGCTCTGTTGCCAGGCGCCAGGCTGGAGTACAGTGGCGCAATCTCGGCTCACTGCAATCTCCACCTCCCGGGTTCAAGCAATTCTCCTGCCTCGGCCTCCCGAGTAGCTGGGACCACAGGCGCGTGCCACTACACCCAGCTAATTTTTGTATTTTTTTTTAGTAGAGACGGGGTTTCACCAGGTTGGCCAGGATGGTCTTGATCTCTTGACCTCGTGATCTGCCCATCTCAGCCTCCCAGAGTAAGATTTCATAAATTAGCGTAGCTAGCAGTGTGTCTGGCATATGAGGAGTGCACAACAGATATTCATTTTCCTCCCAGCACCCTGAATCCAGGTGAAGACAGTTAGAGCCTCTGCCTTGGCAACAGAGAAGGCTCCTTCACTGAGCCTTGCCATCAGCCCAGGGGGCGCAGCTTTGTAGCAGTACAGACCTGACTAGAGCCTCTGTCCCACCCTACACTTAATCACTATATGATCTTGGGAAGTTCTCTTACATCTCTGCGTCTCAGGATACTCTTCTTCCAAATGGCATCAGTACCTGTATCCATGAGGCTAGAAAAATATAACAGATGAAGAAGTAACTTAGAAAGCTTAACACACTATAAACGGCAGCATAGTGTGGCTTCATATCCCCGCTGTGCCACTCACTTGCCTTGTATCCCCGGGACAAGTTGCTAAAGCTGTCTGTGCCATAGTTTCCCTCTCTGTAAAATGAGTAGACTAGTAGTTCCTATACCATCAGGCTGTGTACATAATGAATTAATATTCAAAGCACATTGAAACAGTGCCTGGCACACGGTAAGCGCCAGTGTTAGCTATTATTATTATTAATGAGCTACGCAAAGGCTATTTATTATCATCACCGGATAGCTATTGAATACATTCCTCAGGAGTCTTGGCAGATTTTCTTAAGAAAGTGTTCCCTGGCCTCCTCTCCCTCAGCCCTTGGTGCTTATAAAAAACCTCAAGGACTATATGAATGTTCTTACTTATTTTCCTCCCCCCATTAGACTAGATTGTTTTTGTTGTTGTTTTTAAGAACAGAGCTAAGGTTTTGTAAGTCCTGGAAGACAGTAGGCTCTGAATAGGCATTTGTTGAACCAAACCCTTGCTCTGTGCAGAAGGCTTCATGACTGCCACCAAAAGGTTGGCCAGCCATTTAAAGAGGCTGTAGGGGGAAAGCTGCAGGCATGTTCTCAAGCCGCGTGTACTGGAGTAGGTGCTGTCTACGGCCAGAACCTGTCTCCCTTGGAATTTCTGTTGACCTTTGGCAAAGAACCACAGAATGTCCAAGACAGAAAACCCCTTACAGACCAGCTACCACTTATCTCATTGGACAGTTAGGAATACTGAGGGCCACAGAAGGGAAGGGATGTGCCCAAAGCAAGGATGGTAACCTGTGTCCTCCAATTCCCTGGGACTCCTCTAATGGGAAATGTGGGCAGCATCTATTCAGATCATTAGCTGTGATCAGCGTGTGTGAGCAGACCTAGCCACGCAGTAGCATGCTGTCATTCCAGCACTACTCTTGATCACAAACCATCCTGAAACATGACTTATCTCTTCCCTTTTGTTAAAATACATTTTTAAAATTGTTTTAATTGTGATAAGGTATGCATAACATAAAATGTATCTCCTTAAGCATTTAAAGCGTACAGTTTGATAGCATGATGCACACTCACATTGTTGTACACCCAATCTACAGCACTTATCTCTCCAGACTGAAACTCTATACCCATTAAATAGTTCCTCATTCTCCCTTCCCTCAGCCCCTGGCAACCACCATTCTGCTTCCCATCTCAGTGAATTTGACTGCTGTAGGCACCTCATATAAATAGAGTCATACAGCCTGTGTCTTTTTGTGACTGGCTTATTTCACTTAGCATAACGTCCTCAGGGTTTATCCATGCTGCAGCACATGTCAGAATTTCCTTCCTTTCTAAGGCTGAATAATATTCCATTGTGCGTGTATATATGTATCTGTCAGTGAACGCTGATTGATCCTACCTTTTAAGCTATTGTGAATGACAGTGCTATGAATAAGGGTATATAAATATCTCTTTAGGATTTTGTTTTCGATGCTTTTGGATGTATATCCAGAAGTCGGATTGCTACATCATATGGTAGTTCTATTTTTAATTTCTTGAGGAACCTCCATACTGTTTTTCATAGCAGCTGCACCATTTTACAATCCTACCAACAGTGTACCAGGGTTCCAATTTCTCCACATCCTCACCAACACTCGTTGTTTTCTGAACTTTTGATAACAGCCATCCTAATGAGTGTGAGGTAGTTTTGATTTGCATTTCGCTAATGATTCACTAATCACGTTGATCATTTTTTCATGTGCCAGTGGGCTACTTGTATATCTTTTGTGGAGAAATGTCTATTCAAGTCTTTTGCCCATGTTTTAATCGGGTTGTTTGTTTTTTGTCGTTTGGCACATTTTTCATCATAAGCCATTTTGAACTGCGACTTTTCTCCCTCTCGGAGTTTACCTGATCTCTACCATCGATCCAGATTCTTCCTGAAGTCAGGAACTCTCATGTTTTCTACTTCTTGGTGCCTCCATAGGAAAGGAATGATACGGTGTAGTGGGGAAAGCAGGGGCCTGGAGTCAAACACCCCCATGTTTGCACCCTGGCTCTGCTACTACAAGGGAAAGACATATCCAGCCACAAAGCCTCAGTTTTCTCTTCTGCAAAAATCAAGCTCATAGAACTGTGGGTCTTCAGTTCAAAAAAGCAATCTCATAGAACTGTGGGGCTTCAGCAAAGCAGTATAAGGAAAACACCTCCTGTAGTGCCTGGCCCACAGTATGTCCTGAAAGCATTTGAATTTCCTTTCTGGTGTCTTCAGTAAGTGTGTGTTGAATGTTGCACAGATGGCTGGCATGTGGGGATAATGGCCTGTTGGTATTTCACTGGAACTCAAGCCAAAACTAAGCAAAACAACCAGACATTTTATTACATTCCAAAAATATTTACTGAGCATTGAATATTAAGAGTGATAATAACCATAATACCAACTTTTATAACAATCAGAATCTTACCATTGTGCCAGACACTATGTTAGGGACATTAAATGTCTAACTTTTTTTTTCTCCATAGCAATTCTGAGTAGGTGTAATTAGGCTAATTTTACTTTGAGAAAGTTGAGGTTCAAATGTTAATGAAGTGACTGACTAACATTACATGGTTAATGAGTGGCAAAGACAGGTGGGATTCAAGCCCAAGCTTGCTTGACCCCAAAGGCCATATTTGCCTTGCATACTGGCTTGTCTCTCCCTCCCACGTGCTGGGCTGAGAAAAGGAAGCTGTGTGTATTACAGTCCCTGTCCCCAAATAGCTGTGGACTCATGGGGAAACAGACTGTGACCCAGAAACCATCCCACCTGGCAGAATGGAGCTTGTGCTAGGAAAAGAATAATGAACATCAGAGAAAAAGAGAAGTGATTCTTTCTGACATGTGACATCAAAAGGAAAGAGGAACCTCCACACCAGGATTTCTCATTCGTGATAGCACTGAATGTTCCCAGCAATCCCAGGAGGCATTTATTTATTATTGGGTCTATTTTAAAACAGGAAAACCAGGAGCAGAAAGGTGCAGTGACTTGCCTGCAGTCACACAGCTAGGAAATGACAGTATCTGGATTCACTTTACGGTTATATTTTTGTCTCCTCAGCATTCTCCTGCTTTTTGAGCTCAGGAAGATAACCACAGAGACTGCTGAGCTATAACTTACAGGATTTTTTTAGAATTTGATTTTTTGAAAAATAATTTCAACATTAATTTTAGATTCAGAGGGTACATGCGCAGGTTTGTTACCTGGATGTATTGTATAATTCTGAGGATTAGGGTACAATTGATCCCGTCACTCAGGTACTAAGCATAGTAGCCAATAAGTAGTTTCTGAGTCCTTGCCCCTGTTTCTTCCCTTTCACCTCCCTGGCTTCTTCTCCCCTCTAGAAGTCCCCAGTGTCTATTATTGCCATTTTATGTCCATGAGTACCCAATATTTAGCTTCCACTTTTATTCTGAGACAAGAGTTTCGTTCATGTTGCCTGGGCTGAAATGCAATGACGCGATCTTGGCTCACTGCAACCTCTGCCTCCCGGGTTCAAGTGATTCTCCTGCCTCAGCCTCCTGAATAACTGGGATTACAGGTGCCTGCCACCATGCCTGCCTAATTTTTTGTTCTTTTAATAGAGACAGGGTGTCACTGTGTTGGCCAGGCTGGTCTCGAGCTCCTGAGCTCAGGTGATCTGCCCGCCTTGGCTTCCCAAAGTGCTGGGATTACAGGCATGATCCACCACGCCCGGCCTAGCTCCCACTTATAAGTGAGAACATGTGGTATTTGGTTTTCTGTTCCTGTGTTAATTAGCGTAGGATA
Organism: Cheracebus regulus; assembly: GCA_963574635.1. NCBI lineage: Eukaryota > Metazoa > Chordata > Mammalia > Primates > Pitheciidae > Cheracebus > Cheracebus regulus. The sequence goes on along the minus strand of CAUYQU010007213.1, from coordinate 16,504 downwards.
ATGGCCTCCAGCTGCATCCATATTGCTGCAAAGGTCATAATTTTCTTCTTTTTATGGCTGCGTAGTATTTCATGTGTATATGCACCACATTATTTTTTAATCGAATCCACCACTGATGGGCACCCAGGTTGAGTCCATGCCTTTGCTATTGTGAATAGTGCAGCAATGAACATACAGTTGCATGTGTCTTTTTAGTAGAACCATTTATTTTCTTTTGAGTGTATACCCTGTAATGGGAGTGCTGGCTCTGAAGGATACATAAGATTCTTCAGGAAGTGGAAATGTGGAGAGAGATACTGAGGGTTGGAGCCTGCAGAGAGCAGGTGCTGCTTGCTGGTTCTTAAGTGGTTTTCAGATCCAGGTGTAGGCAGACGTGAAGCAGGGTGGTGGTTTTCATTCTATGCCAGGGAGCTCTCCTGGGGTATGAGGGCAGGCTGTCTCCTCCACTCTGAAGTCCCAGGCACCCTGGTGGTGCCTGCAGCTGCTGTCCTTCATTACTCAGGACTATTGATCCCCGTAATCCTTTTTGCGTGCCCACCCCTTCCCTCTTTGTCAGCACCAAAGTCCAGCACAAATTGAGCAGCAGCTGAATTGGCATGAGTTGATTAAAACTCCCAGTAATTATGGGCTCTTGATTGGCCTGGTTGTCCAAATCAATGTCGGCATTAATAGATGGGCTAGCTGGCCTAGTTGACAGATTGAGGCTGAGTGGAGAGAGGGGTGGGGAATTGGGGACTGGCAGAGTCTTTCCCACTCACTCATATGCCAGTAAGCACACCAGAGGTCTCCTGGGACGAGGAGAACCAGGCTCACTCAGTTCCTTATCAAAGAGATGGTTCATAGTGAAGAATTCAGCAGCCCTTGCTCAGCCTGTGTGATCTTCAATAACCTTGCCTGTAAAATGAGTATATTGTATCTTAGCGGTCCTCTGAGTTTTGTGGGGATTAAAAAAGATAGTGTACTGGGAAGCATCCAGCTCATGGCAGGTGCATAATAAATATGCATTTCATTTTCTTCCTTGCATCTTTTCCTCCTTCTTCTTCCCAAGATGCTGTACCTAATCTGTACAACCAAGGCTATTCCACAAGCAACCTCTCTGTCCCTAAAGCACCCAAGTCCTCTGATAACCCATCATGGGGCCCTTCCCACAAGGTTCTCAGAACCTCCGTTTTAGCCTAGCCAGTCTGAACCATGTGTGACACCACAGACAGGCCACCTCCTTGTGGCTCAGGGAAAAGAGCACCTCATTCGGTCCCATGGTCAGGGGACCTCCAGTGGGGGGGGCTCAGTCAGCCTCTTGCTTGCTGTATGACCTACGGCAGCTCACCTGACCTCTCTGAGTTTCAGTTTGCTCATTGGAAAAGTAGGCATGGGAGAAATGCCTACCATTTCCCTGTATGAGGTTCCCTGACATTTCTCCCTGAATGCGTCCTATTTGGAGAAAGTAACGAGATAACTACAACAGCAGTTAGCATTTTGTAAGCACCTATCAGGTGTCAGGTATAGGTCAGTTACATGACCTCCCAGGGTTGTCTCAGGGTCCTCTCACAAGCCTAGTGAGGAAGGAGGTACTTTCTCAGGTGTATGAATTGTGGAAACCGAGGTTCAGAAAGGCTAGGGCACACAATGAGGACGTGGCTCAGTCAGACTTCATTCACAGTTGTGTGTATCCTTTGTGACTGACAGTGTACTCTGGGTTTCATATGTATTTAGTCTTATTATTGTCATGTCTCATTTAATCTTTACCACTGCTGGACATGGTGACTCGTACCTGTAATCCCAGGACCTTGGGAGGCTGATATGGGAGGATCATTTGAGGTCAGGAGTTCAAGACCAGCCTGGTCAACATGATAAGACTCCATCTCTACAACAAATAAAATAAAATTAGCCAAGCGTGATGACACATGCCTGTAGTCCCAGCTATTCGAGAGGCTGAGGCAAGAGGATCCTTTGAGCCCAGAATTTCAAGGCTGCAATAAGCTGTGATTGCATCACTGTCTGCACTCCAGCCTGAGTGACAGTAAAACCCTGTCTGTAAGAAATAATAACAATAAATAAAAAGTATTTACCATAATTTTTGAGGGATACTATTGTTGAAAGGAATACTATTAGTAGGAGGTAATGCTGTTATTATACCTTTTCTGGCCATGAGACTTAAATAAATCAAATACTTACCTAGTCCTTGGAGGAGAACAAGGCATTGTTCATAGTCAAGCAGGTTTGGAGGCATCTTTGGGATGTCTTTAAAAAATATGTTCAGTCAGTTCCAAGGGAATTCCCCATTTTCCCCTTAAATGCTTCAGAGCTAATTTTCTCCTTTTACAATTCGTAGTTGCTTTGATAAAAACTGAGCCATTTGCACTGAAAGTCTTCTCTGACTTCCTGCTGTCCAACGCCTCCATTGAAGGAGACTAAGGCTCAGAGTCCAGTGTTCTCATCTGAAGGCTCTCAGCCTGTTGAAGACCACAGCCAGGCAGAACTGGAATCCAGCAATGTGGAGAGCCATTCACATGCATTTGTCCAGGCTCTGTTAGGGTTTGCCTGCCACCCCTACTTTGAGGATGATTTTATCATAATCCTTACCTTCCAGAAGGAGAAACTGAGGCTCAAAGAAGCCAAGTGACCAGCTCAAGGTGGCATAGCCAGTAAAAGACTGGGTCTAAGGCTAGAGCTCTTTCCATTACCCCACTTGTCTTTCAGGCCCAAGTTTGTAGCAAAGAATGAAAGTGCCACACTGATGTCACCCAGGACCCAGGTGGGGCAGGGCCTCTCCTCTGGCATCAGCAGGAAGTCTCCCAGGTTATTTACCAAATGAAATGATTCACTTAGGCCCTAGGACAAATTGTTCTGTTTTGTAAGTTGGTTGTTTTTCCTTCTCCTCCTCAGAACAGCTGGCCCACCTTCTAGACCTGGGGGTAGGGTGGTAAAACAGCTCATTACAAATTTTGTACTCGGAGCAATTTGCATTCCATAATTAATGAACATTAAATGCATAATTACAAACAGAAACAAAGAGCTTGGTGATGATGAGAAGTCGAGCTGGTAAGCAGCAAGAGCAGGCTCATGGTGTGGAAGAAGAAGCTGTGGGGAGCCAGGCAGGGCTAGCCTGTGGGGGAACCCATGGGAATCCTCTCAGCTAGGTCTCCAAAATCTCAAGGCTCAGAGACCTGAGCTCAGAGTCTTCCTATGAGTCCTCCCCTGAAATGGAGCAGAATGTGGGCTGTGAGGCTGTGGAGCTGCACTGACCTGAGTTAGACTCCTGGCTCTCTCACCTACTTACCATACAACCTCAGCAAAGGAGCATGCCTCCAAGTGATGCAGTCCTTTTGAGACTGGTCTACCCCCTTTCTCAAGCTCTTGCCCAGACCCCTAGGGCCTGCTTCCCCAGACTCCTTTTGTGGACTCTAGGAAAGTGCTTAGACATGACTGGATTCACTAACTTCAGTCATCTCTTCAAAGTAGCAAACAAAATCGCTTTATTCCTCTTCCAATGACCCTCCTATACCTTCCAGGTGCGCTTAGAATAAACCCTAGGTGCCTGATCATGGTTGAAGCCATGGGTCTTCAACTTTTTTGTATGAAGAATTATATAGTAAATATTTTAGGCTTTGCAGATCACATGTGATCTTTTTTTTGTCTCATGTTCTTTAAAAAAAAATGTAAAAGCCATGTTTAGCTCTAGGGCTGTGCAAAAACAGGCTTTGGAAGAGTAGACATATTTTCTCTATTTTTCCAGCTAAATACAACCAAAAACCCTGGGTATTCTATATAAAACAAGCATAAGACTGAAAGGTGGAGATTGCAGACCAGCTGAAGACTTTAGGACCCAGGAAAAGACATGGTAGTCAGCTCCCTGGATTCTCTCTTTGCCTCATGTGTCCCATCCTTGGATCTAAAGGAGCCTGAAGCTAAGAAATGCCAGTGGGCACATGTGAAGAAAACAAAACAAAACAAAATTGCTTTCACTAGCCAAAATACCAGGAAAAGGACAACCTAGCAAGACAGAAAAATGCTAGACAATAACTGCTCTACTCCAGCCAAATACCACAGAAAAGGAAAAAAATTAAATGAACCCACCCCTACCCATGGGAGCAAAGGTTGAATGGGGTGGGGAGCCAGGACTTTAATCTCAGTGAGTTAGTGAGCACCCCTACCCCCGGCTATTCAGTGAAGAGCGTTGCCTTCCACACCTAATCCACAGTACTGAAGCACCTTCCCTCTTCCTCCTGGATTGTTGTCAGGGAATAACTAGTCGAAAAGCAGGATGCTCACCATGGACCAGCATTCATGGGGCCACCTTCCACCCAGCATGGTATTAGTAGAGATTAAGTGGAGAACAGTGACTAGGCATACCTACCACTCCCACCCAGGAAGATATCTGTGAAGTCCTAGTGGGGAGGCAAATTCCCACCCTCGCCCAGCTGAAAAGAGGGGCCTTTTCTTAGGGATATCAGAGAAGGCCACATGGGGAACCTGGACTTCTTCATTCCCTTGTCAGTAACAAGGCCACACCCTTCTCCTGCTAGATGAGTGTCAGTAGAAGCCAGAGAAAATAGAAGGTCTGAAGGTCTACCTGGGTTCAGTGGCTCACACTTGTAATCCCAGCTACTCAGGAGGCTGAGGCTGCAAGGTTGCTTAAGCCCAGGAGTTTGAGGCTATAGTGAGCTACGATTGTGCCACTGCACTCCAACCTAGGTAACGAAGTGAGATCCTGTCTCTAACATAAATAAATACATGTCGAAGAAAAGAGTCAAACTGTAAAATATTTGAAAACATTTATTCTGAGCCAAATATGAGTGACCATGGCCCAAGACACAGCCCTCAGGAGGTCCTGAAAACATGTGCCCAGGGTGGTCAGGGCACAGCTTGGTTTTTACATTTTAGAGAAGTAGTTGTGGGTGTGGGTTCCACGCTATAAGGATGTGGGAATGTTCCAGTTAAGATAAAGATTGTGGAGACCAAAGTTCTTTTGACATCTTTTAGTAGCTGCCCTTAGAGACGATAGATGACAAATGTTTCCTATTCAGATTTTAGTTAATCCCTTTAGGGAAGATCTGAAAGAAAAAAATTTAGCTATGTTAATAGACTAGCTGTGTTAATAGACTTTTTTTATTTATTTATTTATTTTTTTTGAGACAAGGTCTCACACTGTTGCCCAGACTGGACTGCTGTGGTGAGGTTCTGGCTCACTGCAACCTTTGTCTTCTGGGTTCAAGCGATTCTCCTGCCTCAGCCTCCCGAGTAGCTGGGATTACAGGCACCTGCCACCGCATCTGGTTAATTTTTTTGTGTTTTTAGTAGACACGGGGTTTCACCATGTTGGCCAGGCTGATCTCAAACTCCTGACTTCGTTGTGATCTACCAACCTTGGCCTCCCAAAGCACTGGGATTACAGGCTTGAGCCACAGCACCCTGCAGACATTCTTTACAGACACACATTTTTCCCTACAAAGAACAGCTTTGCGGGGCCATTTCAAAATATAGCAAAGAAACATGTTTTGGGGTAAAATATTTTGCTTTTCTTCCTTGTCTTGTAGTGTTATGCCAGAGTCAGGTTGGAAAGTAAGTCACAATATATAGGATTAAATAAACCCATCTGATAAGAATTTATGATTTATAGGGCATGACTCCCCAGACCTCTCAGATAGTAATTTGGGCAAGATAAAAAAAAAATCAGAGTTGAGTTGGTCCTCATAAATATAAATAAGATCTGGAGTTGAAACATAATAATAGAATGTAATGCCAAAAATGTTCACATCACATTAAATGTAAATAATTAATTTTGTTTTAGAAATTATTTCTTCTTCTTTTTCTTTCTTTTTTTTTTTTTCTTTTTTTGAGACCTAGTCTCGCTCTGTCGCCAGGCTGGAGTGCAGTGGCGTGATATCGGCTCATTGCAACCTCCAACTCCCTGGCTCAAGTGATTCTCCTGCCTCAGCCTCCCGAGTAGCTGGGACTACAGGCATGTGCCAGCACGCCCAGCTAATTTTTGTATTTTTAGTAGAGGCAGGGTTTCACCATGTTGGCCAGGATGGTCTCGATCTCCTGACCTCATGATCCACCCACCTTGGCCTCCCAAAGTGCTGGGATTACAGGCGTGAGCCACTGCGCCCAGCCTATTTCTTATTTTTTTTGAAACAGGGTCTTGCTCTGTCATTTAGTATGGAGGGCAGTGGCACAACTGCAGCTCACCGCAGCCTTGACTTCTTAGGCTCAAGCCACCTTCCCACCTCAGCATCCCAAGTAGCTGGGACTACAGGCACTTGCCACTATGCTCAGATAATTTTTAAATTTTTTTGTAAAGATAGTGTCTCACTATGTTGCCCAGGCCAGTCTCAGTGATCAACCTGCCTCAGCCTCCCAAAATGCTGGGATTACGGGCATGAGCCACTGTGCCCCGCCACAAATAGTTTAAATACAAAAATTAAAAGGCATAAATTAGTGGAATGGGTTTAAAAGCATGACCTAGTTATATACTGTCTGCAAGAAATTAACATTACATATAATGATATAGACAGATTGAAAGCAAATGGATGGAAAAAGACACATGCAAATCAAACGAAAGTGAGAGTAGCTTTATTAACAACAGATAAAGTAGGCCTTCCAAATACTTATCACAGAGGGACATCAAATAATGATAAAAGATCATTTACCAAGAAGACATAGAAATCCTAAATGTTTATGCATCAAACAGCAACTGTGAAATGTGTGAAGTAAAATCTAACAGAGCTGAAAGAAAAAATAGGCAATTCCACAGTGGTGGTTGGATACTTCAATACCCCTTTCCAAAACTGATAAAGAACTAGACAGGAGTTTAGCAACAATATAAAGGACTCAATAACACCATCAACAAAAAAAATCTAGTTAACGTTTACAGAACCCTATGCCCAATAAAAATAGAATATATATTATTTTCAAGTGCCTACAGGACACATACCAAGACCAGACTATATTCTGGGCCATAAAAAAGGCCTCAGCAAATTTTAGTATTCAAATTGTACAGAGTGTGTTCTCTGACCACAATAGAATCAAACGAAAAAGCAGTAACCGCTGCCTTCAGCAGCGATGGTATGGACTGCTGTAGCAAAATAACATAAATTGGGTGGTTAGAACAACAGACATTTCTAACAGTTCTGGAGGCCGAAGTCTAAGGTTGAGGTGTTGGCGAATTTGGTTTTCTGGTAAAATTCTCTTTTCCTTGCTTGCCTTCTTTCTGTGTCCTCATATGTTGGAGAGGGAGGCAGCTCTGGTCTTCCATCCTCTTCTTGTAAGGTACTAATCCCATTTATAAGGGCTTAACTCTTACAACCTAATCCTCTTCCCAAGGATTCAATTGCAAATATCATCACTTTGCAGGTTAGTTAGGATTTCAATATACAAATTTTGGGAGGGGACATTCACCTTCAGCCCATAACAGAGATAACAGAAAAGTCTTTAAATACTTAGAAAGTAAAGAACACATTTCTGAATAATCAATGGATCAAAGAGGAGATCTCAAGGGAAATTAAAAATTGCACTGAACTCTATGTAATAAAAATATAATATATAAAAGTGTGTGGGGGACACAGCTGAAGCCATGATTCGTCCTGTTTTTGTAACGTAGCTATTTCTTTATATTCAATGAGAAGGAAATGTATATCCCTAAATGCATACATTAGAAAAGAGGAAGTTTCAAATCAATAATCTAGATTCCCACTTCAAGAACCTAGGAAAAAAAAAAAGAGCAAAATAAATCCAAAGGACACCAAAGGAAGGAAATCAATGTGGTAGAACACAGAGAAGTCAATGAAACAAAAAACTGATTATTTGAAAATGACAATAAAACTGAACAAAAGCAAGACTTAAAAGGACGAGAGAAGACATAAATTACCAATATCTTAAATAGGTGATATCACTGCAGACCCTGTGTAAATCAAAAGGATAATAAGGGAGTGCTACAAATAATTTTACACATATAAACTTGACAAGTTAGATGAAATGACCAATTTCTTAAAAGCACAAACTACCACAACTTACCATTATGAAATAGATAATTTGGAAAGCCCTATAACTATTAAGGAAATTTATTTTGTCACTTTAATCTCCTCCTCCCCTCAGCTCCAAATCCCTAGTCCTACATCGTTTCACTGGAGAAATATACCAAATGATAAAAGATGAATTAAATCAATGCTAAAAAAAAAAAAAAACTTCCAGAAAATTAAGAGAGAATACTTTCCAAATCATTTTAAGACAGTAGCATTATCTTGATACTAAAAGCAGACAAAGATAGTTCAGAAACAGAAAACTACAAAGACCAATAGCCTTCATGCATATACTGTAGTTGTAAAAATCCTTAGCAAAATATTAAATAGGATTCAACAATACCTAAAAGATAACTATACACAGTGACCAAGTGAGATTTATTACAGGGATGCAAGACTGGTTTCCTATTGAAAATCTATCAGTATATTATAATAACAGGCAGAAGAAGAAAAATCACACCATCATATCAATGGATGTAAGAAAAGCATTTGACAAAATTCCACACCCAAAGTGATTTTTAAAACTTTCAAAAAAATAAGCACAGAGGAGAACTTGATGAAGAACATCAATAAAAGAGCTACTGCTGACATATTTATGGTGAAAGACTGAACGCTTTCTCTAAAAGGTCAGAGGCAAGAAAAGGAGATTCACTCTACCCCTTGTTATTCAACATCATGTGGGAAGTCCTAGCCAGTGCAATAAGGGGGAAAAAAATCTAAAAAGGAAGAAGTCATTCAGATTAGAAAGGAATAAATAAGATTATATGACTGACCCATTGGCAGATCACATGTTTTTTTTTAATGTAGAAAATCTCAGGGAATCTACCAAATAAATTTATAGAAGTAATTAGTAAGTTTGGCAAGGTCTCAGAATACAAGAAAAATATACACCATGAATTGTATTCCCATATACCTGCAATAAATGTGAATCTTTGAAATAAAAAAAATATATAATACCATTGGCAATTTCTAAAAAGTAATGAAATATTCAGATGTGAATCTGACAAAATGTTTAAAAAATATAATATCATTTGTAATCCCTAAAAAGTAATGAAATACTCAGATGGAAATCTGACAAAATATGCATGGGCCATGTTTTGCTTTAGCAAAACTTTAAAATACTGGTGAAAGAAATCAAAGAAGATATAATCGCATGGAAAGACATACTGTATTCATGAATTGGGTGGCACAACACAGTAAAGATGCCCACATGCCTCGAATTGATGGAAAGGTTTAATATAATGCCTATCGAAACCTCAGCATGATTTTTATAAGTATAGACAAGATTTTTCTGAAATGTAGATGAAAGGCAAAGGAACTATAATGGCCAAAACTCCTTTTGAAAAAAAAGAATAAAGTGGAAGAAGTCTGTCTACCCTATTTTTAGGCTAAATATATGCTTCTTTCACCCCATCCTCATTAACTTTTTATCATACTGTACTTTTGTCTTTCTTCATAATATTTTTCTACTCTATGAAATAATCATTTTGTTTGTTTACTTGTTAACTATTTGTCTCTTCTCCAGAATGTAAATTCTATGAGAGAAGAGTCTTGTCTGTCTTGTTTACTGCTGCATTTTCAGCACCTGAAACATTTGCTTGGCACTGAGTAGGTAGGTGTTTGGTGAATATTTGTTAAATGATCTAAAGAAGGACTTAAACATATGGAAAAGAAAAAAAAATCAGCTAATAGTTTAAATTACCTTTATGTTTTTTATTTTTATGTATTTAGGGGGTACAAGCAGGTTTCTTTCATGCATACATTGTGTAGTGGTAAAGTCTGAACTTTTATTGTACGCAATCAGTACTTTGTCAACCCTCACATGCCTCCCACGCTTCCATCCTCCCTTTTTTAGTCTCCAGTGTCTGCACTGCACTCTGTATGTGCAGGTGTACCCACTGTTTAGCTCCCACTTATAAGTGAGAACATGTCACTTTTGACTTTCTGTTTCTGAATTATTTCACTTACGATAATGGCCTTCGGTTCTTTACATGTTACTGCAAAAGCCATGTTTTCATTCTCTTTTATGCTGGAGTAGTATGCCATGTTGTGTCTGTGTGTGGCTGGGGAGAAGGGAGGGGCAGCTGTGTATACCACATTTTCTTTATTTAATCAACTCTTGATAGTCAAGTTAATTCCATATTTAAGCTATGATTAAATAGCACCCCTATGTTATTATTGTTTCAATAAACACATGAGTGCCAGTATCTTTCTTTTTTGTTGTTTTGTTTTTTGAAACACCATCTCACTTTGTCACTCAGGCTGAAGCGCACTGGCGCGATCTTGGCTCGCTGAAACCTCTGCCTCCCAGGGTCAAGTGATTATCCCACCTCAGCCTCCCAACTAGCTGGGAGTACAGGCGTGCTCCACCACACCTGGCTAATTTTTGTACTTTTAGTTGAGACAGGGTTTTACCATGTTGGTCAGGCTGATCTCAAACTCCTGGCCTCAAGTGATCCACCTGCCTAGGCCTCCCAAAGTGCTGGGATTACAGGCGTGAGCCACCTCCACTGGCCTGATATAATGATTTCTTTCTCTTTGAGGTTATACCCAATAGTGAAATTGCTGGATTGAATGGTAGTTCTATTTTTAGTTTTTTGAAAAGCCCCCATACTGTTTTCCATAGAGGTTGTACTAATTTACATTTCCACCAACAGTTTATAAGTGGTCCCTTTTCTCCACAACCTTACCAGCATCTAATTGTTTTTTGGCTTTTTAATAACAGTCATTCTGACTGGTGTGTGGTAGTATCTCACTGTGGCTTTGATTTGCATCTCTCTGCTGATTAGTGATGTGGAACACTTTTTCATATTTTTCTTGGTCACTTGTATGTCTTCTTTTGAGAAGTGTCTGCTTATGTCTTTTGCCCCTTTTTTAATAGGATTATTTGTTTTTGCTTGTTTAATTAAGTTCCTTATGGACTCTGGATATTTAACCTTCATGGGGTGCACAATTTGCAAATATTTTCTCCTGTTCTGTAGGTTGTCTGTTTACTCTGTTGATAGTTTCTTTTGCTATGTAGAAGCTCTTTAGTTTAATTATATCTGAGAACTTAGTCACACATTCTTTCCCAAGGCCAATGTCTAGAATGATGTTTTCTAGGTTTTCTTCTAGGATTTTTATGGTTTCAGGTATTAATCCATTTTGAGTTTTTAAAAAATATATATATGGGAAGAAATATGAGTCAAGTTTCATTCTTCTGCACATGGCTAGCCATTTTTTTTTTAGTACCATTTATTGACTAGTGATATGATTTGGACTTGTGTTCCCACCCAAATTTTATGTTGAATTGTAATCCCCAATATTGGAGGAGGGGCTTGGTAGGAGGTGATTGTATCATGGGGGCAGATTTTCCCCTTGCTGTTCTCGAGAGAGTGAGTTCTCATGAGATCTGGTTGTTTAAAAGTGTACAACACCCTCATTTTGCTCTTTTCCTCCTGCTCCAGCCATGTGAAGATGTGCCTCTTGCCTCTTCACCTTCCTGCAGGATTTTAAGTTTCCTGAGACTTCCCCAGCCATGCTTCCTGTACAGCCTCTGAAACCATGAGCCAATTAAACCTCTTTTATTTATAAATTACCCAGTCTCAGGTGTTTCTTTATAGCAGTGTGATAATGAACTAATACAACTAGGGTATCATTTCACCAGTGTATATTTTTGTTGACTTTGTCAACTATCGTTTGGTTGTAGGTATGTGGCTTTATTTCTGGGTTCTTCATTCTCTTCCACTGATCTCACTCTGTCACCTGGCTGGAGTACAGTGGCGCAGTGCAATCTTGCCTCACTGCAACCTCCACCTCCCAGGTGCAAGCGATTCTCCTGCCTCAGCCTCCTGAGTAGCTGGGACTACAGGCATGTGCCACCATACCCAGCTAATCTTTGTATTTTTAGTAAAGACAGTGTTTCACCATGTTGGCCAGAATGGTCTCAATCTGTTGACCTCGTGATCCACCCGCCTTGACCTCCCAAAGTGCTGCGCTGACAAACATGAGCCACCACACCTGGCAGATGTCTAGTTCTTTCAGGTTTGATGTTAGGTTGTTAATTTGTGATGATTTTTTGATATAAGAATTTAATGCTACACACTTTCCTCTTAGCACTGATTTTGCTGAAGAATACACATTTCGAGATCCCGTGTTTTCATCATCATGCAGTTGTTAGTTGAGGTTGTGGTGAAGTTAAGCTGGGACCTTGAACACAAGGTGAGCCAGTCTTCATCCCCTGATGGTGGCAGCAGAGGGTTGTGTGTGTGCCAATTTGTAGGCCCCAAAGTAGCTTACACTGGCTTCAGTGTTAGTAGGTTTTTGCGGGCTGATTCATGGGCCATCAGTTGGCTTGCTCGGGAGCCAGTAGAGGGAGCAGTGGGCCCGATGTGTGGGTGGATTTGGGGCCCCTGGGAAGCTGGTGTAGTGTGGCTGATGGCAGTAGTGGTGGTCGAGCAACCCACTAGGACCCAAGCAACCCGTGTTGGTCTTTTGGGAGCTGTGATGGGTTGGGTGGACTAGTCCCCAGTCTTACAGCCACCCATAGCAGAGTGGTGGGTATTGTCCTGACTGTGCTTAGGAGAATGTGATCTACCCTCTCCCTCTCCCAGCAGGCTGGTGGCTGCAGCCATGCTACCTTAAACTTGACCCCAAGTGTGGAGCATAGTCTAGCATTAAATGCTCAGAATGGTGTCAGCTGTGAACTTGTGATCAGAAAGGATGGAGTCCTTCTCAAGTAAGTCACATGGGCAAAAAGCTGTGGTGTGTACCACTTGAGTCTTGGTCTCACAGCAGCCCCTTTCAGGGCATAGGATAGCCTGGTCTCCCTGTCCCTCCTTGGCTGGGTGGTAGCTGCAACCACATAACCCAAACTCATGCCAGTGGTAGAATGCAGCTCAGCATTAAACTTTCAAAATGGTGCTTTGGGCCTGATACCGGAGAAGGCAGAGTCCATCCCAGGCAAGCAATGTAGTTAAGAAGCCATGGGAAGTACAGTCCATTCATGTCTCAGTCTCAGTAGCAGCCTGCAGCAGGGCAGCAAGGAGCTTCCCAGGGGTGTGTGAAGCACCCAGTCTTCCCTCTGCCTCCTTACAACAGTGCAGCAGCCGCCATGTCTGCAGATCTCCAGTATCTTGGCTCTCAAAATGGTGCCCAGCTGTGTTTACTCCAGGTTCAAATGCCTGTGGGATTTTACGTCAGTTCTCATCCTGTAGCAACGTTTTTATGCAACCTTTAGGCACTTCATATGTCAGGCCAAAGGCTCCAGTAGGTTGAGGGTTTCTCCCACAGCCAAGGTGTGAAACCCCATTTTGGAGCCCTAGGGGTTTCTCTCTTACTGTTTCCCTACATCCAGGAGCTCTTTCCAGCTCTCAGTTGGTTTCTGACCAGACAAGCTGCCTCGGCGTCTCTGCTTACTTACTCCTGGTGCTTCTCATTTCTTCTTTGATGAATCCTAACATTCTCTTCTGGGTGATCTGTTTGAAATGTGTGTATCTACTTATTATTCTGGTTCCTCTCCATGGAGGGGGCACATACTGCCTGCATCTAGCCAGACATCATGAATCCTCCCAACTAAGTTAGGTTTTCTTTTGGGATTTTGATTAATTTATCATTTGTTTATATATCCCCATTCATTTATTCTTCATTTATTAAGTGTCTATTATATACCAGGTCAGAAGCCAGATATGTGTTTTCTTATACAATCTTCAGAAGTGCCTCAAAAAGAGACATTATTTGCATTTTACAGATGAGGAACCTGAGGCTGTCTCTGAGGTGAAGCAGCCTGCCTATATGCTCGGTGTCACAAATCTTTCATTGGAATTCAGGCCTGACTTCAGTCCTCGTATTCCTGTCCCCAAGCTGGCTCCCCCATTTATAGAAAGGAAACTGAGGCCCAAATAGTTTCAAGGACTTGTCCAAGGTCACAAGGCAAGCGAGCAACAGTGCCTGGTAATGAATTCTAGTCTTGCTCTTCTAGTACATTAGATGTACTACAGGAGGAGAAAAGACTAAGGCCTCCCTATTTCAGTATTCCCTAGTCACTCCCATCTGCAGAGATTTTATTTTCCCAAACAAATTTTACCATACTTCTTCATGTTTGTTCTATAACTAACTAGTTCTCTGATGGATGTGTATATTTATCTCTCAAATCAGATTCTAAACTCTTTACAAATACCTATAACAGCAGAACTATTTGCTGACCATTGTGGTAAGTACTGCATACATTTATCTCACTGTATTAGTTAGCTCTTGCTGTGTAACAAATTATCTCAAAAATCAAGTCACTTAAAACACAAAGTATTTATTATCCCACACAATTTTCAAGGGTCAGAAATTCAAGAGCAGCTTAGATGTGTGGTCCTGGCCCACCCCTACAAAGTTGCACTCAGAATGTCAGCTGGGGTTGCCAATATCTGAACAGGCTTGATTGGGGCTGGATAATTTATTTGCAGACTCACTCATCTTTTGCTGGCAGGCCCTAGCCTTACTGGCTGTTGGCCAGAGGCTTTACTTCCTTGCCACACTAGACTCTCCACAGGGCTGCTGAAAACATGGCAGCTTGCTTCCACTAGAGTAAGTGATGAGAGGAAGAGATAGACAGAGAGAGAAACATCTCTCTTATGATCTACCCTTAGAACCACATACCACCTCCTCTGCTATATATTATTGGCCACATAGACCAATCCTGGTGCAGTGTAGGAGGAGTCTACACAAGTATTAACACCAGAAGGCAGGAATCACTGGGGACCATCTTTGAAGCTGGCTATCATACTATTTACCCATCACAGCAACCATGTGAAGATAGGAGACTTTATGTCACTGCCTGAAGGTTATACAACTTACAAGAAGCAGTGTGGATTCGGATCCAAAGATAATACACAGACACACTAAGCATCCTTTTGGCACTCCACCAATTCATTCAGCAAATAACAAGTACCAACTGTGTGCCAGATGGCTTAGGACAAGCCACATGGTCCATACTATTATAACATTTACATTTTGGTGGAGGAGACAGATAATAAGCAATGAACTAATTGAAATACTAATAATATACAAGTCATCTCAAATGATGGCTAGATCTCATCTGCCCCTACTTATCCTCAAAAGCACAGGGCATGAAGTCCATGATACAGGAATGAATGATCATATGACGGTAACTGGTAAACCCACTTCATGTACTTAGAAAGCCTTTCCCACATGCATGGATCAAATCTTCCTTTAATTTGCTGTGTGATGTTGGTCAAAACCCCTCACCCTCCTGATCCTCAGTTTTCATCAGCAAATCATCTTGGGCAGAGAGACTATAGGATCTGTAAGTTTGCAAAATGCTTTAACCTAAAGGGAAGTGAGGATAGTGGACAGAGAACACCAAGCTGGAACGGGGAAGCCTGGCTTTACGTTCTCCACTCATGTGCTGAGGAATCTGGGGTGATATCCCATAAGGAAGTTAGATCAGCTGTAAGCCCTGCCTTGTTCCAACTTCCTAAAACTGGATGTCAGTCAGTCAGTAAATGACAGGCTCTCATAAAACTAGATGTCAGTCAGTAAATGACAGGATCTCTTAAAACTAGATGTCAGTCAGTCAGTAAATGACAGGGCAGTGAAGTGGCTTGCCCATTAGGCAGTTAATAGCAACGAGTTGGGAAACCTGAGAAGCCTTGCCTCTGTTACCACCAAATCGTGTAACCCTCTCCTCAGCTTCCTCCTCTGCAAAGTGGGAATCATGACAGCACCTACCTTGTCTGCTGCAAGAAATTACCACAAACTAGGTAGTTTAAAATAATTATTAAGAGGCCAGGAGCGGTGGCTCAGTCCTCTAATCCCAGCATTTTGGGAGGCCAAGGCGGGGGCGTCACTTGAGGTCAGGAGTTCGAGACCAGCCTGACCAACATGGAGAAACCCCGTCTCTACTAAAAATACAAAATTAGCCGGGCATGGTGGTACATGTCTGTAATCCCAGCTACTTGGGAGGCTCAGGCAGGAGACTCGCTTGAACCCGGGAGGCAGAGGTTGCGGTGAGCCGAGATTGCACCATTGTACTCCAGCCTGGGCAACAAGAGCGAAACTTCATCTCAAAAAAAAAAAAAAGATAATTATTAAGAAATGTATTCTCTCCTTCTCTCCCAGTGCTGGAGGCCAGAAATCCAAAAGCAAGGTGCTGGTGGTCTGATTTGATTGATTTCTGGTGGCGCTCCTGCTGGAGGCTCTAGGGGAGAATCTGTCTGGCCTCTTTCAGGTTGTGGTGGCCATAGCATCGATTGGTTTATGACCACATCGCACCAATCTCTGTTCCACCCCTACATTGCCTTCTCCTCAGTGTGTGTAATTTCTTTCTGCTTCTCTCTCATGAGAACATGTGTGGGAGAGAGATCCAAGATGGCCGATCACTAGCAGCTCAGGATTGCAGCTCCCAGTAAAAGCGGAAAGAGCCAGTGGACGCCACACTTACCGATAAATTTTCGTTGCCCACGGACCAGGACATTCCCAGTGGAGGAGCCCCA